>RQTK01001140.1:32376-45961 GCA_003991915.1 Elysia chlorotica | reverse complement strand
ATAGGAAGGAAGGGAAGCAAGAAAATTAGTTTTGTCTGTAGGTACTGTACTCTTAAGCGTTAATACAGAAATAACGATTTCGATTTTTTTCCTCTCTTCAGTCGCAATTTTGTTCGCTATTTTCTTCTTATCAAAGGTACTTCTGTTTCATTAAAATCGTCCCCTGTGTGCTATTATTCCCTCTATCCCTTCATTACCTGTTTTGTTTTGGTTTTAGTTTTTCATTTTCGTCCTTTAGTGTGCGTGTATTTGTTTTTCTACGTCTTATTTTTTTTATATTAATTTTTGTGTGGAGACATTTCTTTATGGTCATACCTTTTTTTTCATTTATTTCTATTCATTATTTCTTAACCCTATACAAGTAGCATTAAAGATAATTAAATTGTAATGAATACAGGAGCTTTGATTTTACTATTACTTTCCTCCAGCTGGAAAGGAATTCCTTCTGTTGTTGTTGTTGTTGTTGTTGTTGTTGTTGTTGCTTTTGGGTTGTTGTTGTTGTTGTTGTTGTTGTGGGGTCTTTTGTTGTGTTTTGTTTGTGTTTTTTTTAAATATTGGTTAAATTCGATTATACTCCCACGTGCTGTTTTACCCATCTTTTTTATACTGTGTATGTATCTCTCTCTCTCTCTCTCTCTCTCTCTCTCTCTCTCTCTCTCTCTCTCTCTCTCTCTCTCTCCCTCTGTTTTATCTTATTTAAATATATCGTTATGTCTCTCTGACTCTCTATTCACTCTTTGTATTTTTTACCATTTCTTCAATTTTCAACTAGTGCAACTATACTTATTCAAAGAATATACATAATACCGACAGTACACATACGCCCTTTTGGATCTCCGAAGTTGCCGGGTGTCAGACAATTCTTTATAATAATGAAAGAGCCCGTCCCTCAAAATATGCGGGTAATTTACTATTAGGCCCTCTGTCGTAGCATCAAGCCCACTTAACCATCCAAGGCATCTATGATAACAGGGCCTTTCCATCGACAATCTATCAATATATGTCTTTATAGCCCCACCTGCTCTATCACTACACGTTGTATCCGTCAAGTCTTTTACAATTTTACATTATTGAAATTTTATTACTTCAAAGAACAACTTGTGATACCTTACATTGTACGCCTTAATAAACCCCTGAAGTCGCGGGTCTAAGATATTCTCATAAAATTGTTCTCTATAGGGTTTAGCGTCTCCTAGGTTCCTCTAGGGAATCATACACGACGACGGGCCCCAAGATTTACATCTGACAATTTTATGTGCTGCCACACACGAGACATGGCGGGGATACCATGAATCCTGTCTCAGACGGTCACATTATACTGAGACCGACCCAACCAGTTACAGAAGACGAATATCGGACAAATAAATCTGCCGATCGTGGAATTAGATCCGCGGACCCCCTGATTTGAAGACCAATGCTCTACCACATGAGCCAGTTCGTCCCCCTCCTATAAAATTAAAGAGCCTGTCACTTTAAATATTGCGCTTTACTTCACCATCAGGCCTACTTAGTTTTTCAAGGTTGGCGCACTGACAGGCCCACGTAATGTTCCAAAGCTTATGTGATAACATGCCCAGTTAATGGTCCAAAGCCACTATGATAACAGCCCTTTCCATGGACTATCTATCAGAGCCGTCTGTCTCACTCTCTCTATGCATATACTTTGTATTTTGTAAGTCTTCTTTTTTTCAATTCAGTATAGATCTACTACTTCAAAGAATACAACCATATAATTGTTATATTACAGTATAAATACGTCCGAGTGGATCTTTGAAGTGGGAAGGATGTCACTGTCAGAAATTATTTTTAAAATAAAAGAGCTTGTCACTCACAAAATAGTCGGTCACTTTAGTTTACTACCATGTCCACTAAATCGTCCAAGGTTTCTGAGATAACAGGTCCTCTTAATCGTCTAAAGCTTCTGTGATTACAGGCCCTTTCCATGGACTATCCATTAGACTCAGAGTGCCGTCTATCCGAAGCGCCCAAGCCAAGTAATCAGAAAGGCTTGATAGGGAAATGAGTTGAACAAATAAAATGCCAGTCTCCCTTGATCACCCGCGTTTGGTTACAGCACAACCCAGATTATGAATATTTTATGCCTTGTTATTATATTATTTTTTTCGTTTGGTTTTTTGTCTTTGAAGTTTGAAAGCCTTTCAGATCACAAAAGATGGTTTAGTGTCGTGTTCCACAGGCTCAGACCACAACTAGGTCACAGTGGCTTCGGCATTAGCTGTGTTTCATACTGCCTAATCAGATTAAGTTTATTTTGGGAAACACGGTGGTTGCTGTCTACAAGGGATAATGAATTGCGCGCTATTTGGTCCAGTAGTTGAAAGAACTTTGCCAGGTTACCTTATTGATTTTCCAAGTTTTGCATAGGATAAAGTAATATGTCAGAAATACTTTACGGTGGGGATTTGGGACTGGGTATTAGGTTTATTTATTTGCAAGCCTTGATGCAAATGTGTATATTTCTCTACGAATAGCACACAATGTCGCATGATGTTGATGATGATGATGATGATGATGATGATGATGATGATGATGATGATGATGATGTTGATGATGATGATGATGATGATGATGATGATGATGATGATGATGATGATGATGATGATGATGATGATGATGATGATGATGATGATGATGATGATGATGATGATGATGATGATGATGATGATGATGATGATGATGATGATGATGATGATGATGATGATGATGATGATGATGACGTTTATGTTAATTGTAATTTGCATGGTGATGATACTGATGATGGTGATAGGGGTAGTTATGTTGATGACAGTGATGCTGGTAGCGATCGGGAGACTTTAAGAGTAAAAAAATAATAATAATCACCAGTTTGCGAAAACTATCGAATTCCATGCCGGCGAACAGATGATGGTATTACATGTATGTTGTTCTGCTGTTACTGTTGTTGTTGATCTTGTTATTATTATTATTATTATTATTATTATTATTATTATTATTATTATTATTATTATTATTATTATTATTATTATTATTATTATTGTTATTATTATCATTATTATTAATGTTGTTGTTGTTGTTGTAGTTGTTTTGTTGTTGATGATTATGTTGTCGCTGATACCGTTGCTATTGTTTTGCAGTTGTTGTTGTTTTGTTGTCATGTTGTCGCTGCTGCTGTTTTTGCTATTGTTTTGCCGTGAAATCGTCGTATATTCCTGTCCACTCGACATTCGGAGTGTGTTTGCCCTGAGGGAAGTGAGTATTGTTTTCTATGTCAAATCTGCTCTACGTCTCTCCAGCCAACATACAGCTGTATAATTAAAAAAGGCCAGACTGATTCCGGCTGAAGCGAGAAATTGAGTTTGCGTTGAGACGCCCCTGTACAATGAGATTTTTTTACTCTAGTCCTACTGGTTGGTGTTTTTTTGTACCACTAGTCAAGTCGAAGCTAAACCGCTTGATCCAGGCTGAAAGAGATCTCAAGCCCCTCTTCTCTCTCTCTCTCTCTCTCTCTCTCTCTCTCTCTCTCTCTCTCTCTCTCTCTCTCTTCTCTCTCCAAGCGTCGATTCAGCCACCTGTTTTGAGTACTATTCTCTCTTTTATTTTTTATTCTTATAACTTAGTTTATCTCATTGCATTGTCTTTTTCTTATCTTAGATTACTAAACTTCACCTCCTTTTTTCTCGTTTCTTTATTGCCTTTACTTCTTGTGGCTATTTTTTATTTAACGCTTTATTATTTCCCTTTCTCATCGTCCTTCTCTTTACCTTATTTATATCGATGAATGTATCTGTTTACCAATCCTACTTAATCTACAAACACCTCTTGTAGGGAGATATTCAGATACCTATGGCTTTATCTTTTTTTCGCTCAAAAAACGAATTATTCTTGTAATGGCAGACATATCAACTTAGTTATTTCAGTTAAATGTCTTCTAGTTTAACATGGCTTAACTGGAATAATACGACGAAAAACAAACACCAAAGCGGGTTAAGCGATATTTGGTTATTGAGTAAATTGATATTGATATTATGATACTGGCACTGACCCGACCAGCTGGGTAAAAACAAGGCATCTGAATCAGGGATCAAACCCGCAACTTCAGGATTTGAAGCCACGCGCTCTATCCTTGTACATGTACCACCCCATCTAACTTTAACTAATTCCTTTGAATAAACTATGGAATGAGGAAAACATACGTTTGTATCTCTAGTGTCTTTTCCATGAGGATCATAAGGGTGAAGGGCTACACACACAAAAACTCAAAGCGGCGTAAGTGGAATTTGGCCATTGGTATTATAATATTGGCACCCACCCGACCAGTGGAAGCAGGAATCGAACCCGCAACCTTAGGATGCCACGCCCTCTGTCCTTGGACCAACTTGTACTTTAAGAATGAATAATCATTGATGTGTTATCATAATCTTATCGTTGTCTTGAGCAATCAAAGAAATAAACGCAAGACACTTTTGCATGGGACAGTTGTAACTGAAACAGAATACAGAATACAGAAATCTTTATTCGTCCCTTAAGGTGAAATTAAAGTACACTCTCATTGTACAACAAACGAAATTTTATTATAATTCATGCTGTATAACGTCAAAAATATCACACTATAACAACTGCTTATGTTACAAAATGTTGTGTTCTTTGTATTCGTTTTCACTTCGTTGCGTTGGGTGTTTGTTTAATTTCCTTTTTAAAGTGTTTAATTTTAAACAAGCCGATACATAGTTATTGTGGGCAATAGAAAATACAATTGAGATTATGCAGGATCTAAAGATGGATTTTGCTGCTTTCGCAATATTTTCCTCTGCCAGTAGTGTCTATTCATCTGTGTAATTTCAACAGTTAATTTATATTCAGTTTTGACAGCAATATTGACGGGATTCTATTTTTACTAGTAATACTTTTTGTTCGATCAATATCGCAACTCCTAACAAGGTCTTACAGTTGATGAGTGGGAGGAACTAAATGGTTCAACGGTGAAGCGCGAGATTTTTAATAGGAAGGGCCCGGGTTCAATTTCCTACTGGGTGGACAGTAGCATCATAGTGTTAAGTGAAATTGTTGATTCCATTTCCTCACCCCACTTAACTATTTCAAAACTCAATAGTCAGAGGAAAACGGAGGCCGTACCTATATTTGTTAATGATGCTGTTGTTGTGGCTATTTTTGGTGGTGTTGTTGTTTGACAAGATTAAGCTCTGTTTGATACGATCAATACCACACATTTAGACTCATTGGACCACCTTACAAAACTCAATGCTCAAAGTGATGATGAACAGAATGTTGGGTAAATTTGTGCCAGAGATAGCAAGATCTAAATTTGGATTTGTGGCATTTAAAGGCATACGAATGGCCATCTTCACCATTATGGAAAGTACGCTAGAGATACAAAAAGATTTGTACCTCTGTTGCAAAGGCAATCGATAAAGCTAGATGCCCAAATCTGTTCTCTTTTCTGCAGAGGCTTAACTGCGATGGAAAGGAACTTGGAGTGGCAAGCTAAGAAATCTTTACTGGGAACAATAAGATACAATGATGGGTAATATCGTTTGCAGTAACTAAAGGCCTGTCTTTAACGATGTAATAATCATAACAACTATAGAAAGTCAGTCAGGCAGTTTAAATCCTTTAGACCTGTAAATCGGGCGGATTAGATAACCTTCTCCAAAAAAGACACGCCATGTGGACAGATCGATGGAGTGAAAAGCGGAGGAGGATCTCGGACTACTGAAACAGACAGTTACAGCGAGGGAAAAAACAACTCTATCAATGTTTTCATCCAGGCAACTTTCAACAGAAAGAAAAAGAGGGCCAATATCGTCGATATCTGCAATTGATCCTTCTCACAAATAAAAAAAAAAGAAGAAAGAGAAGGAAATTGATAACGGTATCATTGATAAAGGTGTAATAACCGTTATTCAAAAGCGACATTTCTGCTTGAGCAGGAACATCAACTGCAACCAACTTATTGCTATGTCACATCACTGTGGTTAGTGAATGCGTGAGTTGATTTTTAACAAGTCCTTCTTAGCAGGAAGATTATGACGCAGACAGGTCCCAAGATTAACATCTGACAGGTTTACGTGCATCAACAAATAGTCATTATGGGGGTTCCATGACTCCTGTCTCAGTTGGTCACATTGTACTGACATCATTAGGGATCGAAATCGCACAAACACATTTTTTGTTCTAACTTAGGCTTCGAACTAGGGAGCTCCCGATTCAGGGGCCAATGCTCTACCACTTGCGTCAGTTGGCCTTCTCCCAAACTCTGTCTTACATCACAGTTGCTACACATAAGAAAACGCAGTCAGTTGTTCCCTTTATACTCTGCAGATCACGAGCGCTTGGTTTCCTTGGAAATCATCGATATTTTTTTCCCGGTCTAATTAGCGAGTTGTTCAAGGCCGCCCAGAAAAAGCTTCGCCGCGATACTTCATTTTAATGATCTCGGAAAGAGCTAAACCGATAGCTAGATGAGCACACAATATAATTATTCTGTGAGACATCGTATGCTCACCATACCGACAACGCAAACCTTGATAATTATCTGGGGTACTTCATTATGAATAGGAACTACCACCTCATGAAAAAAATGGATCGAAATTAACTAGAGCGCATGATCAAACAGCAGAGAATATCAATTATTTATCCATGTGATTATTTTGTAATATGAAGAAAACGAAAGAATCACAGTGTCTAAGAGAGGGGGTGTGTGTCAGAGAGAGAGAGAGAGAGAGAGAGAGAGAGAGAGAGAGAGAGAGAGAGAGAGAGAGAGAGAGAGAGAACAGAGACTATAGATATGAGTGAGACTGTTCAAAAAGTGACGTCACAATGCTAAAGAAAGGAAGCTGCGTGACGATTGCTTGAACTGTGTCAATCTGGCATTACGGCTCAGGCCCAGATGAGACCAATTTTTATATAGGGATTAAAGAAGGAGATTGACTTCAATCATTCGGTGTTGTTGTCGTTGTTGTTGTTGTTTGTTTGTTTTTTAACTAAAATTGACTGAATTCTTTTAAATCATCCTTTTTTGTAAAATATTAAATACACAATGACCATTAATAGTTTAAATCCTCTTGAACAATAAATTATGATGAAAAACTAAGCAAGAAGTGAAAATATGATTTTTTTTAAGTAATAAAGAGTGACGTACATATACCGGGAAAAACGTACCATAGTTTCCATGGATATTTAATTTTTGTTGTTATTGTTGTTGTTGTTTTTTTTTTCTTTTTTTCTTTTTTGGTTTTTTCTTGGTTTTTTAGTGAGGGGGGGGGGGGGGGGGGGGGCAGAGAGATTCAAGGTTAGGGGCTTAAACAGACATACAAACGGATAAGTTAACAGAGGAAGAGATCAAGTGAGAGTCAGGGAGAGGGAGACAAAGAGAGAGAGAGAGAACAGAGACTATAGATATTAGTAAGGCTGTTCAAAAAGTGACGTCACAATGCTAAAGAAAGGAAGCTACGTGACGCGTGCTTGAACTGTGTCAATCTGGCATTACGGCTCAGGCCCAGATGATTTACTTAAATCATTCGTTGTTGTTGTTTGTTTGTCTTTTAACTAAAATTGACTGATTCTTTGAAATCGACATTTTTTGTCAAATATTATTTACACAATGACCATTCATAATTAAAATCCTCTTGAACAATAAATTATGATGAAAAACTAAGCAAGAAGTGAAAATATGATTTTTTTTAAGTAATAAAGAGTGACGTACATATACCGGAAAAAACGTACCATAGTTTCCATGGATATTTAATTTTTGTTGTTATTGTTGTTGTTGTTTCTTTTTTTTTCTTTTTTGTTGTTTTTTTTTTTTTGGTTTTTAGAGGGGGGGTGGCATTCCTGCCTTCCATGTACTCCAGGTTCCTGGTATATATGATATGAGAAGTCGAATGTTGACAAAGATGTTTGTTACCTGTCACAAAACTGCAAGTCAACAATTAACTCTCTTTTCTGTGATTCGTTTCTCCTATCCTCCTGATGATGTTATACCGCACTCCTGAAGAATGCAGACAAATAGGAGCCGATGCACACACAAAATCTGTCTTTGTGAAATTTCTAGAAAATCCATCAACTCGTTTTTTGGTTGTTTTTGTTATTGTTTATGTTTGGGTATTTTGTTATTGTTGTTGTTGTTCTTTGTTTTTGATTTTTGTTTTGTCAACAAAATTGTTTGAAGTTTCAACCACAACTTTAGGAGTGTAATAAAAGTTTTGGTCTGGATGGTAAACCTAAGGTGCACCTTACCTTGGTGTAAGTTTGGCAGGAGGATAGGAACATTTAAAAGTGTGGGGACAGCACAGCAGGATTCTTCAAAGTGTCTAGCGCACAGTACATTACATTGCTTCTATTTTATTCCCTGAGCATCATCTTTCTAAATCGGCTCTCCTTGTGTAGACAACTCATTTTACACCTGTAAAAATTAATGCAGTTTCTTTTTTTCCTTCAATCAAAGTCAGAAAAGTGAATTATAGGCCAAACCCCGCAACTAACAGCGGGACCAAACTAGCCCAGCAAATTGATGAAAAATCTAAGAGAATATCCGAGGCTCTTCTTTAACCCTATTTTTTATTGTGAAGATCTCTGATACTGTGTTATACACCTTTAAAAATTTTATATCAACTATGTAATGGCAGAAAACAATGAGAGTTGTGAATAGCCATATTTTATATCGTTTTGTTGTTGTTGTTTGTTTTGTTTTTGTTTTTGTTTTTGTGTGGTTTTTTTAGGGGGGGGTCTTTTTATTTGTTTTGTTTTTGTTTTCTTTGGGGTTTTTTTTGGTTGGGTGACCTCACATAATTTCAGAGACAAATTTTGTCGGGTGGTGAGGAGGGGGGGGGGGAGGGGAAGGGGGTGGCCGTAATTAGAACGTGAGAGAATGTTTTGTGATTATTTAGCCATTGAAGCCCAAAATAGACATGTCAATAGATCTAGATCTAGATCAAGAACAATTTGCCTAAGGAAATCAATTTTCTCTTACAGTATCATTTCTTTTCTGTTTCACGTGGAAAAGAAAAGATCAAAAGACCAGGTCTTTACTGCAATAATGGCAGGGCACCATTTAAAATACGAGGATTCTCTATTGTGGTTTTTATGATGTCGCAAACAAAAAGACGCAATGCAGCGCTGCAGGATACATTGCAAAGCCTGAGGTGCCAAGGCCTTGGTGAATCTCACCGCCTTAATTGTGGACACAGCTGGTCGACCTACATTATGGACATTCATCTGCGTGAACCGTCTCGGATATATCTAGAGTCTCTGGTAATACCTTAGAGCTAAACGGGAAGTGACGTCATGAGAGGAAATTCCATATTATGTACACCATTATAGTGTTAGATCTCGGCGAAGGTAGTTCCAACTCGACTAGTGCAAGTTTGTAACTGGCTCGTTTCGTATTGTCATCTCAAACTTCGATTTTTTTATACGACGGGCAGTTCCGACGCGTGTTCACTCTATTTATTTATTGAAATTCAGGCGATTGAGTAATGTTCATACTTAGTGTCCACTTAGGTTTCAAATAGGAAACATCCGCCTTAATATTCTAAACCCACATACGCAAATTCATCCCCGTGAAACTATTTCACGCTCTCTGGTGCTACGTTGGTACATTTTTCTCCAGGTAGTTTCCTCTATTTATGTTCCATAGAAAAAGAAAACAATACACCCTTAATATTCAACAGTCTTTACAAGAGAATCAGAGCATAGTGTAGCCTTACATAGAAATGTGATGTTATCTCTGAGGGCCGCTCATGACAATGGCCATCTCAACTCAATGAGTTGTCGACCCTTTCGATTGCAGTAAATTTTAATGTTTTAAAGTTACGTTAAGTAGTCCGTTTGACATTTGTGTGGACCTTGAGATGTAAAACACCCACATAATAAAAAAAAATGCAGCTGTGTAGCGATGTCTGCCTAGCTGATTGTGGAAAAAGAGAGGGGGGGGGGGGGGGTTAGGTGAGCATATCAGGGTGAGGAGAGGGGGGGGGGGGGGGGGGGCTTAAGTGATGGAGTGTATCTAATCGAGATATCTCCAGTTCGACCCCATGATTGGAAATTAATATTTGTCGGATTGGATTTTGTACCCTTCTGGTTGAGTCGATGTCAGCATAATATTGCCAGTTGGAACAAAATGCCTCTGTGTGGTAAAACTTAGTATTGTCATATGTTGTTCTGGAAACCTGTCCGCTAAACTGCCTAGTTTTTTACACATTGGACACAAAGAAACCTAGCTCCGAATTTTTAAGCTGGTGTACTAGAGAGTGAGGATTTAACATCTATTATTAACCAAAACTATTTAGGAAAAATCGCGTTATCTTGCACACGCTGATTTTATAACAAGAGTTATTTCATTTAACATGATATAGCGACACAGTCATCTGTCTTGTACTACCCAGCCCTGATTTTGCACAGTGGGTTACATTGCGGAGCTGTCGACCCTACTACCTATCAAAGTTTGCAATTTGATGTAGAATCTAGAAATCTAGTAAAAAAAAAAGTAAAGAGTAATTCGCTCTTTGGGGCTTAAGATTGGCAGCTCTAAGAGTGTACATAACCATGTAGTACTTGTTTTCGACCACTTTACTTGGCAGTGGAGTCAAGAGCAGTACACAGAGACAATGTCTCTCACTAGAGGCCTTGTGACAAAGGCGCCGATTGCGAAAACGAAGACGAAAGGTGGCGGATTTTGCACCGGCGTCCAATCATGTTCCCCTCTAGAACTGTCACTGGTTGGATCAGTGTCTGTATCTTGGGACTGCCTGAGACAGAGTCATTATTTTCCCGCTCTGTCCCTGTGTGCCATACGTAAGTTTTGGGGCATGTTCACAATATAGACTATTTAGTGCTCACGTTAGAAGCTAGGCAACAACAAGCCAACCACTGCTTTCTAGAACTGTTGTCTAGGCTGTGGTCCAACCATAATTTTATTCTAAACTCACGGAGCCAATGATAACCCTTAGTGTCAAGGGGCGCGCTGGTGTCATTCGCCATGGACGTGTCGATCGAAAAGCCTGCAATTTGCGGCGTTTGATCACTTTACTACGCATCATTTTCTATTCCTGTTATTTCTAAGACCAAAATAGTTTTTGTGGGAGAGTACATAATTTTATTGGGTGTATGTCTGGTCATCTGGTCATCCTTTCCCATAGCACTATGACAATGTGTGGCCAAACTTGGAAAGTGGGTAATGGTGCTTTGGTCTCAGGCTGAAAAGACTGATCTCGTTTATTTGGTCCCTATATAGTATTCGTGTTTGCCTTGGTACATTGTATTAAATATGGTACAGTGTATTTGATTAGGCTCCTTTCAAATAAGCGTCTGGTTAGTTATTATTGCGTCAGGCTTGTTTCTTTGTAGTTACGATGGTGTTACGTCCTTTTAGCCTCACGCCCAGTTAGGGCTTAATAAAAAGTGATTATAAGTATTATTATTAGATTGAATGCGATTTCTAAGAAGAGCAAATATTCTTCTTTGATACAGATAGGTCAGTATCTTGACATTGTCTGAATGCCAATGATGTAAACTCCAATGGTCGCATGTGATTAGTCCGATATAAATATACTGTTAGCAAATGAAAATTAGGTTAAATTGGAAACATTGTTTAATCACTAGTGAAGATGGTTGACGTCAAACACTAATAATGTACGCTTGTCACTGCAGATTCTATCGGCTCGCTGGAGCCTCTTCTTTCACACTTTACGAAGAGACAAGAGCTAACAGGGCAACAAGAACCTAATTTAGCCCTCACAGGGGCAAATTGAGAAGTCGACCTAAAATACCCTGACAACAGTGCTTGCGAGAGATCTTGCACTTATACAAAACCCAGTTCGACTGCTTACATTCTGATGACGATGTACGAACTAAACGAGGTTACAGAAATAGTACATGACATTAAAAAATGTAGAGAGCTCACATCAAGGATCGAGAAAGCTGACGAAGTGTCACACAACAACGAAAAACGAGAACGCGCAATGGCCATAAATAAGGCGGAGGGGGGAAGAAGTAGAAGAATGAGAAGCGTCCAACAGAACAATTGGGCCAATCTTCAAAGCATTGTATAACAATGACTTTTTATCTTGATATTGCGTTTGTTGATCATTATTGGAATTCATAAAATATGATCATTTGACGTGACTAAGCTTCGGCCTCTGTTACTATCTGATTGCTCAGAAACTACTACAACGTCACTCTTCTTTTCTTTATTTTGTTCCTTATATCTGTTCCAGATTATTATGCTTTAAACGAAGCCGCCAATCTTACGCCCAAAAGGAGCCGACTTGCTCAAGTGGTAGAGCGTTGGTCTCCAGGTCGGAATATCCGCGGTTCGAATCCCACTATTGGCCAAAAATGTATTTGTCCAATTTCGTCCCCTACTGGTTGGGTCGGCGTCACTTTAATGTGACAGGCTGAGACAGAGTCATGGTATCCCCGCACTGTGTCTGGGTGGCAGCACGTAAATTTGTCAGACTTTATCTTGGGGCCTGTCCACAATGATTTAATCCTATATAGTGCTGTACCAACAAACGCGTTTTAACAATCACTTTGTTTTCTCTACATTTTACCCCTGATTGGCTAATTGGGTTGATAGCTTCGCTATTAAGATCTTAATATACCGTTCTGTCTGAAAGCTTAAAGCATCACGGGGGCTTTCGTCTACGTCTTCATCTTAATACATGTAACAACCCGCCATCATGCCTATGTCTGTATCTTAAAACACAATTAGCCATCGATCATCGCCGACGCAGTTCGGCGGCTTAGCTTTAGCTCGAGAATGCTCTTAAGAGTTCTTGGACACAGAGCTAGTGCTGAGCTGGAATCGGTTACAGAGACCCGATTCACCAGGTACCTACATCCAGCGGAACAGGTACTCCGGTACAAGACGCTTGAACTGTTCCTGTTCCGGAAACTGTAACGTTCCTGTAATTGTAACTGTTTAACTGTCACTACTCCAGTTACTGTAGAGGTACCTGTGCCGCTGTTCATGAGACTACATTATAATTATATTCATCAGAATTTAGTAATCTCTCGCCCCTCTTTCGCCTTTCTCCCCTGGAGCGGGGGGGGGGGGGGGGGGGGGGTGGGGGGGGGGGTCTCCCTCTCCCCCCCCCCCCGCTCCCCCCCCCCGGGGGGGGGGGGGGGCGGTGGTCCTGGGGTAGAACATCGGCTTCCGACGCAAAAGGTCCAGGTTCGAATCCTGGCGATTTCACTCCCTACTGGTTGGGTCGGTGTCAGTTTAATGTGACTGGCTCAGACAGGATTCATGGCATCCCCGCCATAAACTTTTCAAATGTCAGTCTTGGGGCCCGTCCACAATGTAGCCTATATAGTGCTGATGTTGGACGTTAAAACCAACTCAAACTCAAAACCTCTCCCCTGGTTATGTCTGAACACTCTATTACTATTCACGCACTTGTGGGGTTTTTTTTCAACCGCGGATTCAAATGGCTTGGTAGGTATCGGAACGAGTGCCGGAACAGATTCGTGTGATCCCATTCCGGTACAGGTACCGCTACATCGATATGTTCCAGCTGTCCTGCTGGGCACAATTATCTAATTGGTGTATTGTTATGGTTTCACA
>RQTK01001140.1:2355-32253 GCA_003991915.1 Elysia chlorotica | reverse complement strand
AGAGACTCTCTCTTTCTTCTCTCTCTCTCTCTCTCTCTCTCTCTCTCTATCTCTCTCTCACTCACACACACACACAGACATAACTTAGAATTATTGACAAATTCTTTTGAAACGTTACATGATTGCTGACTGAGAAATAAATCAACTGCATGCGTGTACAAAAAGAGGTTAATTCCATTCAGCAGATGTTTGGGAATATGAATTTGAATTTACAAGTTATCCAACATAATAATATTATTGACGGTTGAAATAGCAGTCTAATACGAAAGGAACGTACACAAACCGGATGGAAAAACCTAAAATTATGCAGAAACATGGCTTGACATAAATTTTGTCATTATGAGGTTTGGGTGCAATTTTGTAGGTGACTTCTCAGCTACGAGAATTGTCGTAGTCAGGTGGTGTTGCATAAACACCTTACTACAAGAAAACTCGTAGACCGATAGAATTGAGTCAACTAATATGTCTCTCCCTCTCTCTTTCTTTCTCTCTCATCTATCTTTGTATCTCTCTCTATCTCTCTGCCTCGCAATCTCTTCTCTCTCTCTATCTATCTATCTATCTATCTATCTATCTATCTATCTCTACCTCTCTCTCCTCTCTATTTTTTACGAGAACAATATTAAGGCCTGGATATACAGAATACTAGGTATATCAAAAATATAAAAACTATTGCATTGGTTATTATCAGCAGATTGTTAAGCAGCCTTTTCGTACTTAAAAACATAATTATCTTTTTTTTAATATTACCTACCGTTTCTTAAAACAATTTGCTACGATGGGGTTTCTCTCTACCTAAATATACACGAATACCGGTACTTAACTTAGATTATTTCCACAAGTGTACGGCACAATGAAGCAATAAATAATAGCTCACCGTGAGAGAACATCAGACTCCTGCTTTGAAGTCTTTGTTGGCTCCCGCAATCAGACATCTAAAGCTGTCGTCCACAAAAATGATGAATCAGAATGGTGCTTCTGTACCATTTTAGTTGTTGATTTTGGAATTTCTTAATGTACAGCTCGGTCTAATTATCGTGATTCGATGTTTCTAGTTTAGGACCATTTTTTCATTCCGGTTCGATGTTTCATTTGTGTTTGTAGTCTTTTTGTACTCTCGTATGAAGATGTCTCAAGTTTCCACAATTTTGTAGTTAATGATTTTGAAATGAAATAATTTATCGGCCTAAATGTTCATATTCGATGTTGTTCAGAATCATCTCCTCATTCTGATTCAATGTTTTAAGCTTTTCGAAATGCTTATACCCGCTTGAGGAAACCACCAACCCGCTTGAGAAAACCACCATTTTACAACCATTCATAATGAAATGGTAGTCCCTTGGGAATAATAGTATTTTATGTATCGCCACCTGGAGAGTGAAAATGTCAATCCTGCATTGATCTCCATCTTGAATGTTTTGCAGCACGTTCACAACGTGGAAGCCAGCTCCAATAGCAGCATCGACAAGACCATCCTGAGGCTCAAGATGGCGCTAGCGGCAGAGCTGCCTTGGCCAATCAGTGACATTCATGTCGAGAAAATCAACGTAAGTGCAATCATGTATATACTGTAGAAGTATAATTGAGTATAATTATTATAATTATGGAATCATTATGTGGTAAATAGTTGGACTGTTTGATAGTGATAGTCATGGACAGGACATCAAAACTCTCCTGTGGTTTTCGATACTTGCTAAGTTTTGGTTTTTGGTTTTGTTTGTTGTTGTTGTTTTTGTTGTTGTTGTTTTTTTACATTTGTACATTCTGCACGGAATTTTTGTATGAGAGAAAAGATTTCTTCCAAGAATCTGATTTTTTTTCCTCCTAATCCTATTCAGTTAATTCGTTGGTAAGGGGTAAATTCTGATTTAATTGTCAAAGCAATATCGTCTTGCCACAATAATTGTCGTTTGTGTTTGATCCCCAATCGGATAGCTTTGTTCTCTACTGGTTGGGTCCTTGTCATTACTGTATAGAGAGTAACTAATGTGGCCTGACAGAACGCAAAATGTGTTAAAAGCGTTTTCATGTCCCTCAGTCCTAATATAATTTTTTTATCTATTGAAATTAATTGTCATGTTTTGTTTGAAAACTAGGGCTTATTCTTGAGTATAACATGTTTTTAAAGCTCATTGCACATTTGCCCAAGTCATTTTTTGGTTGTTTAGAGAAAAACAATTAACAAATAGCTATAAATTTATAGTATAATTATATTTTTGTTAACTCTTGTGAATTTTGTTATCCTATTTTGTCTTGGTATTTCACTTCTTTCCATTACATTAAACAACACCTCCTCCCCTCCCCCCGCCAAACCTCACCCATAACGCCTTAAATAATAGGTTTAGCAAAATAAGCCCTGGTCGTGGTGGATTTCGCCGAATTCAGTTTTCTGCATTCCCGTGTGTTGTGGGTGTTAGATTTGCAGTGACTGCACCATGCTGTTTTCTTCCTGCAGAAATTGGTGTCATGCGTGTTGCTTCTGCAGTTTGTACACCAGCGGTTGTGATGCTTCTTGTAGTTCTTCGTGCCTTGAGATTGATGTTTGGCACCCTGGGTTTGATGTTGCGACTGTGCCTGTGGCCAGTGTGGGGACGCTTTGGCAAACATGACCGATGACGACTGTAGATTGGAGGCAGCATTTTCGGTGTCTTCAAAATTTCTTAATTTTGATTTAAAGTCTATGAAGTTCAAAGCTTTTTCACTTTGGGTGATGACCGTTGTGAATGGTTTGAAACTCTCTGGTAGCCCCTTCAAAACCATAGCAACCAGCAAGCTGTCGCTTATCTCCTCGTTTGCGTCTCTCAGAGCTGTTGCAGCTGTTTCTGCTCGGATTACATAATCTGTGATGGTCTCTGTCTCACCTTTCACAAGGGATGTGAGCTGGGTATACAGTGATATAACCCTGGGCTTGCCTTGTGGTTTGTAGTGATTTCTAAGTATTTTTAGTGCCTTGCGACCATCGTCTGCTGCATCTCGGATTATCAACGACAGTGACCTGTCATCTATGTATTGCACAAGTTGTGCAAACGCTTCTGCATTCTTTTCTTCGTCCTCTGTGTCAGATGGATCGGGATCATTAGTAATAGTTTTGTGCAACTTCTGCAGTCTCATGTAGCCTAGGAATTTTACTTCCCACAGCTGATATTTATTTTCGTCTCCATCAAATATGAGCCGATGTGTCCTGGGCCCATAACCTGTTGAGATTGAGGTAGTCATCGTGGACTAGATCTAGACTCCAATGGAGGATTAAATAAGATTATAAACTAATGATAAAACAACTTTGACATCAGAGGGATTCAATCTGCGTGTTCTTTATTCTTGTTTTACATCGAGAAGAGGGAAGAAGCAGGAAGTGGAAAATAACAATAATAATAAACAATCGTACATAAAAATACTCGCACTTTAGCAATGCGGATATTATTATTCAACACTGGGTTAGGTGGGAGAACTGGTATAGCCTTGGTCTCCCAATTCTGGTCTGAAAGTCCTGATGTGTTGTTCAATTTCATACACAAATTGTTGGGCCGTTATCAATATAATGTGACCAATGTGACCCGCTGAGAAAGGAGTCATAGTATACCCACACTGCCTCTGATTGGAAGCACACACAATTGTCAGACATTAGTCTTAGAACCTGTCCACAATATAGTCTATAACGTGCTAACGAGATATGATAAGGATACAACGACACAAGATACTGTAAAATTACAAAAGTTGAGGTGAGGAAATATACAGCAAAGAAATACATGTAATATAAAAATAAACTGTTGGCTCACATTTATATCAGAAAAAGTTTTGAATAGATAATAGCCCCAGGACAAACTTTTTCCCAGCAGAGAAATTCTATTTTGTGTTGGCTGCATTGAAAAATAATCATCTCAAATTTTTCTTCTTTTTCAACCAAATGCATTTCACTTCAAAGAAAATGACATGATTAAAACCTTGATCTATTAATAAATATCTAAGACATGATTGTTTCATGAGATAGGTTCATAAAGAAGGAACAGCTATAATTATGATTTTTTAATACACAAAATATTAATCTTTTTTTTGTATTTCAGGTGAATATGTCAACGACAATTGACAAATTGAAGAAACCCTTCTGGACGTTGCCGTATTTTCCATACGTATTAGCTGGAACCTCTGTGGCAGTTGTCCTTGCCCTTGTCATACTGGTTAGTTTACCCTTCAGTTCCTTGCATACTGTGTAATCAAATAGGCCTAAGATTTGGAGTGAACGAGTCTCAAAGTTTTGTAGTAATGGCTTTGGGAACTCCATCATATATTTCCAAAAGATGTGTTTGGCTCCTGAACAAGAATGAGTGCATATGTTAACATTAGGATATAATACCAATTTTAGAATCTGCTTTGTGGAGATTCGGTACCTGCATTTAAAATGTAAAAGATAAAAAAGAAATTATTTGTATGCACATGATTTGGCAATCCTATGACAATCCTTAAAACCAGCCTGCTATTCTTGAAACATTTATACTTACATACTCCACCAGATCTACTGCTGCTGCTTTGCCCCAAATATCAAAACTCAGAAGCAACCTTCAGACCGAACCATCACTCACAGAGCGTACGAGGATGATGTAGACACAGCAGAGAACGGAGTGGTCGGAACTCACGCCATTTTTTACCCATCTCTAAAGCCTGACTTAACCAACCAAGTCGCCATCCAGCCAGATTCTATAGGGGATGCAGCGACCTTTGTTCCAACCTACTCCCCACCGTATGCTCCTAGTACCTATTCAGCGGCTGCTTATCCAGGATGCGGCCCTCTGGTCACTCCAGTACAGACACAGCCGATTCGGGTCAAGGCCAAGGGACTTCTTGAGAGGTATGTGTGCATGGCCTCAGTGTGTGTGAGTGTGTGGTTTATTGAAGAAAAAATTGGGTTTCAATAAATAAAGAAAGAAATATTCTTTGGTGTATGCCCGCCTTCATCAAGTTGAAGATTCTGGCATTTTTCGTTTCCAGTTATTAATGACAAGTAGCTGTTCAAGAGATATTGGCCTTTGGTAGGCCTGTTAACTTTTATCATGAACATTCCCAGAACATTATTGAATGTTTGACTTTGGCATTTACAATGGGCTGCCCGAGCCTGTTTCACTTAAAGTTCACTCCAATTGTGCACTATTTGGTATGAAATTCTTCTTTTAAAGAAAGATGGTCCCTGTGGATGCGATCATCGACAAACTATTTGTAATATAAAGCAAAAAAGGCCATGAATAATTCAAACCTGAAATGAAGAGAGACAACTGGCTTGGATATCATTCATTCATTCGTCAAGTACAGGGCCTACAGGGCCTAGAGCAGACATAGGTGATCATGGCACGCCACTCATTTCTTACTTCCGACAACTTCAAAAAGTCTAAATTGTACCTGTCTTTATTGGTTGCCCGTCTTTTTAGAATATCTAAATAAGTTATTCTTTGTATACCTCTTCTTCATTTACAATTCTATTTTTAAGTGAATTTTCTATACTTTTGCGCTGATTTATATGTCTTGCAAAATCCATTTGCCACAAAGATCTATCTATTCTACCCTCATCTAGCACATCTTTCTTTAATCTCTTATCTTTCCATATTTTTGGTATTCTTCTGAAGAACCACGTTTCTGTTGCTTCAAGTCTTTTTCTAACATCATCTTCGACTGTCCAAATTCTTCAACCATACAAAAGGGTTGACCAAACCTTAGTTCTGTTTCTAATTCTATATTTCTGGTTTTGAACATTGTGTCCATTTCATTAAATCTGTCCGTGGCTATTGCAATTCTTCTATTGACTTCAGCGAAAATTTACTATCTGTTTTTATGCTAGATATTTAAATCTTTCAACTTGTTTTATCTTTTCTTCTTTGCTTAACAAATAACACTGAGGGTTTTAAGCTTTTTTGGACACAACCATACACTCTGTCTTCTTTACATTCAGTAGCAATCCTTCTTTTCACTCTGTTACTCCAATATTCAAAAGTGACTGTAAATCTTTTTCATCCTGGGTTTGGAAGCAAAATGTTATTTCCCTGTTATGTCATTATTTCCAGGCGAGGATCCAATGCTTCTCTGACTCTTGATCTGAACCAAGCTACAGAGATCAGTAGGTGGGAGGGGACACCACCCAAGGAAAGGTAAATCTCTTATCCGAATGGATTTTCAAAATTGAAGACCTTTTCTTTTTTTTTTTAATTGGTTCATTCTACTTTCAGATAAATTTTTTAGCTAAATGCTATGTATTACTAGTTGCGATCTAAAAAAAATGATCTATTAATTATGATGGATGGAGTGTACAATGTTATTTCCACCACGCCTATTTTTTAAAGATGTTTACTAAAACAGCATAATTTATAATTATAAATCACTAGTTGCAATTGAAAAGCCCACTTCTTCACTTTCGCTGAATTAAAGTGTTGGGGTTTTTTTCACTATCATCTTCTAGCACTGCTCTGGAGTTCCTTATGTCAGCAGGAAACAGACTCAGTAGGCGGGACCTACGTAATGCAGTCAAACACACAAAGATCCTTTATGAGGAATTCTGGGTAATTTTAGTTAATATTTATCTCTCACGCGATGATGAATAATTCTACCTAGTTTCGTTTGAAAAAGTTTCAATTGTTTATCGAAAATTATCAGCTTCTTTTGCATGAAAGTAATGAATGAGATCATAATAAGAAGTGACTCAAATGTTGACACATGCTCTGAGTATAACTTAGTTAAACATTGCAGAAACTGGCAAATGCTCTATTCTACTTTTGTAACAGACATTTATCCCATAACTATCTGTCAACATTTTTTTTTTTATCTCTCCGGCTGCTTGTTTAATTTAGAAGATTGTTTTTTTGGTGTTTTTTTTTTTTTTCAAAAAAAGGCTACAATTGATTTTAATGTATCTAAAAAAATGTTTGGTGCAACTGCTCTTTTTTTCAAGGAAATTCCCATGAACCACACAGAAAAAGTGTCAGTGGCGGGATCTGGAATGAAAAACAGATACAAAACAATTATACCAAGTGAGTAGACTGCAAGGTGTGGCATGAATTTGTTTAAATGGCTTAAATTTAAGCCGGGGCTTTTTTTTTTTTTTAATAAATTTAACATGAGATTGCAGATTGCTTCAATGTAGGTGTCTGCACTGTTTTTTGGTTGTTAAAACATTTATCCTTTAATAGACTGAAGCCATGTTTACTGGAATTCAAATAGACTTTATTGCTTAATTAATATTAAATCGAATGAAGAAACTAAGGGTATAAATAACAAGATACCACAGTTTCGGTACATTGCACATAATGTAGTCAATTTGTTTAGTCTAAAAGAAAAAGAATCATCACTCATTACTTAATGCTTAGCATCAAATGAAATTTTTTTTTTCTTTTTCATTCCTTTTCGTGGAAGTGAGAACATTGAACCTATTTTAATTACGGAAATGAAAGTAGAAAGAACTAATAATGTTTATTTTGTTTATTATTCCAGATGAACACAGTCGTGTCTTGCTACCAGATATAGACAATGATCCTTTGAACGCTTATATCAATGCAAATTATATACGGGTAAGCCAACATCTATTTTATGATAGAACGTTAGTAAAGTTCAAGGTTGAACAACGTAGACCATAATTTTTTTATATATGAGCTAAGCAAGGTTTTCAAATAATAAACATTGTGTATTAAAAATAATGTATATAGTATTTTGAAGTTATGTAATTATGTTGCCGTTTTTTTAATGCTGTGTTCATCTTCTTATCAAAGTTATCATGAAAACTATCGTAAGAAAAAATATTATCATTTAAAAAATATTTTTAAAGAATTTGTTAAATGTACCTACAGGCCTAAAATTTGTTTGAAGTTGAATGTTGCAAAATTGGATGGAAGTTGTTTATTTTTAATGCAGCCAAAATTTGTGTATGTTTGAGTGTATAAGTATTGACTGATAAGTTTGTCCTTCTGACTCAGGGATATGAGAGTGAGCCGAGAGCATACATTGCCACCCAGGGTCCCATGGCCCACACAGTGATGGACTTCTGGCGCATGATTTGGCTAGAAAAGTGTCCCATCATCGTCATGATAACAAAGCTAAAAGAAAAAAGCAAGGTCAGTCCGGTTTTTCGAAGTTTATAAGGTTTGTGATAAAATTGTTCTTTTTTAGTCTACAAGATCATTTGTTTCTTGAGGTTGTTTTTTTTTACTCTTTGAAGCTATAAATACAGCAATCTGCAAAGGTAGAAGCACCAGGAGAGCAGGTAGATGTGCTGTGGACTTATGTATAGGAGGTTTGCAGATCGTATCCAAAATGATATAGATTTCCGAGGGTTTTTAAATTAATCAATTGATTACTATTCGTTGCTTTGATTTTAAAAAAGAAATGCGTTTTTGTACCTACAAACACTATTAACTACTAACACAATTAACTTGAAGTGGGTTGAAAGATCATTCAGTGATTGTCTTTCTTTTACGTTTTCACAGCCAAAATGTGAGAACTATTTACCTGAGAAATGGGGAGCCTTTGGGGAGGTGGAAGTGATTATTGACAGTATTGTCCCCAAGAGAGGTTATGTACTGCGCCACATAACACTACGGGTGAGTTGATGATTTTTTTTTTTCAATTTAGATAGCAAAAATGATGTAAAGAAAAAGTAAAAGATATTGTGATAAGCGAAGTTTATTAGCATCAGTAGTAGCATCAGATGTTATTGTTATTGTTATTGTTATTGTTGTTGTTGTTGTTGTAGTAGTAGTAGTAGTAGTAGTAGTAGTAGTAGTAGTAGTAGTAGTAGTAGTAGTAGTAGTAGTAGTAGTAGTAGTAGTAGTAAGAGTTTGGTGGCAGTGGTAAAGTCATAGTAGTAATGTAGGTGTCGTGGTAATGGTGATAAAAGTAGTATTAGCAGTAGCAGTAGCAATAGTGATTGTGGTAGAATCAGGGTCAATGGTGATTACATTGTAGTTTTATAGTTTAATAGACTTTCGTTGTAATGGACTAGGGATAGCTGAGGGAGTAAATCAGTAGTGGTGATGTTATGATGGATCATGGGTAATGACCTTTCAGATGACAAGCTGCTTGATGGCAATCATACTTTAGCACCAATACTGTGGTATATGTAATAATATAAAATGTGTGACTCTTGTATGTTTTAAATGATTATATCAATTGGTTGTAAGATCCTCTAAAAGATATTTTTTCATTTTGAATTTTCAAAAATGTGATTTTGACTGATATGCAGTGCAACGGTGAAAGCCGGAGTATCCATCACTACTGGTACACCTCGTGGCCTGACCACAAACCTCCAGACTCGCCACACATGCTGCTGGATCTAATCAAGGAGGTTGAGCTGAGGAGATGTTCCTCTGCTGATCTCTGTCCGACAGGTCCTGTCTGTGTCCACTGCAGGTACAATTGTAGAGTTTATGTATGTTTGTTCAAAAAGCTTATTTATTGCATGACATTTAGCCTACAGATTGATTTTTAAGTTAATTTGTTTGTTTAAGATTTTTTGTTGCATGACATTAAATTTACAGATTAATTTGATGTATATTTGTTCAAAGAAGTTTATTTAGTGTTTACCGTGTAAAGCGTTTTGAGATTTTTTTATTTTAAAATGGAGAGCGCTAAATAAAAATGTAATTTATAATTATTATTTAAACTTTATTATTATTATTATAGTTCTGTTTTTCTAAGCTGCATGGCCTTCACACATTGCTAACTTGTAGAAAGAGTGTGTGGGTTAAATTTAGAAATTGTTTCATTAGATGAATTGATAGCATGATTAAAAGGAGACTAGCAAGGTAACTTAATCACATGAATCCGAAAACGCCCATTTAACACCTACTCTTAATGAAGGCCTAGCATTGAATGGTTTAATGATTCACATTACCATACACATCAAAAAAATGTTGGAGAATTGGCACATTGGCAAAAAAAATTATTCAGGTTTCCTTGAAAAAAAGGAAAACTTATCAATTTTAGTGTGTTTCCTTTCAAAATAAAATAATGAACATAGTTTTCATTGCTTCCTGTCCGCAATAGAAAGTAGGCCTACTAAGCTATAAATATTAATACAATTGTGTACTTATTTTATTTAAAAAATAAGGAAAGCATCTCAGCTGTTATTTTAAATGGTGCAATGTAATGCTTTACCGAATATATGATTTGGGCTCCTGACATTTCACTCATTGTCTTATTTGAACGTGTTGTGAGATTTTTTTTATTTCAAAAGTATTTATATAGAAATGTAGGAGTTATTTATGAAATAGATGATATAAATTGGAAAGATAGCAGTTTAAAACATAATTTTCTTTTTGTGAATCTTTTTTTTCCTGTCAAATAAGCAATTTTTTTTTTACAAAGTATGAAATAAATACTTTGTTGTTTGTTTTTGTTTTGTTTATTCTGGAAATACCAAACTCTTTACATGTACAAATTTCATGGACTTATATTTCACTAGATGGTTAAGTCTTGCATTTATTTTTTTATTTTTTTTACAGTGCTGGTATTGGTCGCACTGGCTGTTTCATTGCCATCAGTATCGGAATACGTCAGTTGAGAGAGGAACATTCTGTAGACACACTCGGTATAGTCTGTGCCATTAGGATAGACAGGTATGTATATCCTAAGGAAAAAAAATAGTCATCAGTCATCTTGGATGATATCATGGATCATTTCTCTTAAAGGTGCTATTTTTTATGCTACATTGTTCTTGTCATATCCATTTGAAATAACTGATGTGTTAATTGTCCTCAGAAGAGATAAATATATTAATATGACTTACTCGTAGCTATTTGCTCTGACTCTATTGTATACAACCACACTCACATACATTGGGTGGCCACTTAAGAACCAGCCAGTCATGAGACACGGACAATGAATCTGGTTCTAAAACAAATTTTAGAATGAACGCCGAGATTGTCAATGGACCCGCCACTTTTTTGTCTAAGGTTATATAAAGCATAACCTTGAAAGTCATTTTTAAGTCTTGATGCAGCAGTTTTTAAAAAGGTTCTAAACACATAAAGGGTTTAACTGACATGCATTGAGTGAGAAAAGTAAATGCAATAGGCCTTCTTCTCAGTGATTGGATAGCCACCCTTGCAAGAATTATTATGATTAACAGTCCACTCTCTGGGTAAGTTATCAGATCTTTGCTGATACACACAATTCTGAAAAGTAGGTTCTTAGGCGTATAGTAAAACTGGGTTCAGGGAGGCGAGGAGGGGGTGGGGGGGCCGATTTAGTGCAAGTGGTAGAGCGCTGGTCTCCCAATAGGCAGCATTACAGTTACATTTATTTTGTTATTAGTACACTCTTCAATCAAAGTCTTTTAATTTGCTCTGTATTCATTCACTTGTTCTCTACCTTGCGTCTTTTTGCAGGGGTGGGATGATACAGACCCACGAGCAGTACGACTTTGTCCACCAGGCGCTGGCAGTCTATGAGAGAGAGTTGGGGGAACCGTCTGTACAGTCCATAACTGCCCTGACCAATGAGTCGGTCACAACCCCAACCTGACCACAACGTACATAAACATAAAATTAATGTTTACTTTTTTAGGGGGTTAAAATTAGCCAGAGTTATCATTTCATATAAGGCCACAAGCGCCTACACTTACATTTAGATCTGGTTTTTAAAGATAACAACCACATCTCTCTGGAAAATACTATCATATATCATTATCATAATCTTGTCCCATTCAAAATATTAGGCCCTACATTTTTGTTCTTGATAATGGAGAAATGACAGGAAAAGAAAACAATTTATAGTTGCAATAATTTATGATGAAACAATTTTTTGTGTGGCTGTTCTCCACTTTCAAAGATATTGTCCAGAAATAAAGACATTGAAGGTAAACCTATGTATAGGGAAAAGGTGTCATAAATAAATGAAGGGTAAGAGGAATTTAGTTCATAGGGCGAAGATATTATTTGATTTATATATTGTATTTCCAATGATCTATTGATATTCTTACATCTGTAAAATTTTTCAATTGACAACTTTATCTACAGTCTTCTACAGTCTAAGATCATACTTTAAAATGAAGTTTCTGTTTTGGTCTTCGCAATTTAAAGTGCAACTCTCCAAGCTGCTGTGTACCGCTATCTCCATATTTCTGGACTAAAAAAATTGAATCATAACTAAGCAGGGAAAAAATTTTTGAAAAAAATGTATGAGATTAATAAAATGGGGATGTATAACTCTTCAGAAGAAAATGTCATCGCAATCAAAATAAATGTGAATTGTTCAGGGTGAGTCAAACCATTCTTTTTTTTTAGCATGATTGTAATAAACGTGAATTGATTCACGTAATGGTAGATGAAATTGTTTATTTTCATTATCTACTGAACTTGGAATTACAAAACGTGTACATTGTTATGTTTTGAAGGAAAGTTTTGTTTTTGTTTGTGTATGATTCCTGTATACCTTCAATGCCAAGGCTGTAAGGAAACTGAAGAGGTTTAAAGATTGTGCAGAACTAGCACACTAGGGAGAGGAATAAAAATTCACAGTAAAGTATCAGGAGTTTCCTCTTTCAGTTAGGAAAAGTTTATGTCCCTTTTCACATTATATAAGGGAATAGAATACTTATTGTTTAGTCAACCTAGATGAACTTGTCAATCCCATCTGTGATGTGTTGTGATTGGGAAGAAACAATCATTGTGCTTGCAAGTAAAGGAAGATAGAAGTTATGCGTACCATAACAGGAAGTGACTTAAGTATTAATCAATATTGAATCAAGATTGCATAGTTAGAAATGAATGAAATAGCTCAAAAAAACAAACTATATCGGAATATACCAGAAATTCCTTTCAAGTTGTTTCTCTGAAGATGTCAGGGCATTATAACTTTTTCACCTGTATACATTTTTTTATATTTTACATTTAAGTTATTCTCTGAGGGTAAGAAAACAACATGATAAGTAAAATGGCAGCTCATCATACTGCAGGACAGTGTGAGCTTTCATAAATAACAAACATTTTTTTTAATTTAAAATTATCATTTGATAAATTGAAGGGGAAAGTTGAATGGTGAAATTGAGGCAATTCAAGAGTGCTGTCTTTTTCTTTATTTTTTGGCTCACTGTTTTGTTCAGGCATATGTGTTTTTGCAGTTATAAGCCATCTATGAAGCTTCTTCTATTCTGTTTTGTATAGATTTATTTTATCAAAAGTAATCAGGATTACCTCGTACAATAACATTATATTCATATGTGTAAAATATAACGTTTTTGGGTCAATAAAAAAATCTATGGAGGGTGCTGTGCGGATGCATTCTCTTTTATCAGTGTTTTCGAACCTGGGTGGAGGTAGAATAATCGTAGTATATAATTGCTTTCAAAGCGGTCTTTGTATAGCTATTAGAAAACGATATAGATACTTTCCAATGTCCTGTTGGTTTTCAGATCAGGATTTACATGAGTCTGTTTATGTTGAATGGATTTTAAATTGTAGGATAAAAGGAAAAAAGGAAAAAAAAAATCACCACCAAAGTTGATAATGTCCATTATTCTATAGAAAAGGTATAAATCACAAACTTGGAAAATAGAATATTTTCATAACAAGAAACATTGGTTTATCACAACATTTTTTGTCATTTTAGTTGTCTTTTAGAAATTGATGCATATTGCGCACTGTTACATGTCAGTAAACCTCACAATGAGCTCATCAGTGCAGCATAAGTAAGAAAAGACGCTTGTAATATTATTAACCATTCAATCTGTTAGAAAAAAAATTGAAACTGTATATTAACTGAATATTAATTATCATATTAAGTTGTAGTTAATTCAAAAATAATACCTGTAATAGAGATCAAAGATCAAAGTGACAAAAAGAGCATCCTATTAATTGCACTTACTATGTTTCGAAGAATAGAATAAGTTTAATTGTAACTAATTTATGTGTTTTGCTTCTTTTGGCTTCTTTTGGCTTCACACTATACTGTGGCTGAGTATATGAAATATAGATATGTATACCTTAAGTGGTTAACATAAAAGCTTTCTCCACATATAATTATACGAGAAGCTGTTGGGATCTGAAAAATTGTATGGCTTGTCATGAATTATGTTCTACTTTTTTCCCCTCGTACTTGGACTTGCTTGAAGCTACGATATTTTAAAAAGGTCTTTGTATATAGAATATAATCTAGCTAATTGCAAGTCTGCATTATTTATTCTCATCTTATGACTGAAATTTTAGTGTATGATATTTTTTTCAATTATTTTTTATTGTTGTTGGTGTTCTTGTTGTTATTGTTATTATTATTATTATTACTACTGTTGTTGTTATGGTGAAGAACACGGTATCTTACTTTTATTTTATTTCACTCTTATTTGCAGTTGCATGTTTAATCTTTAGCCTTCTTAACTTCTGAA
This sequence comes from Elysia chlorotica, assembly GCA_003991915.1. Taxonomy (NCBI): domain Eukaryota; kingdom Metazoa; phylum Mollusca; class Gastropoda; family Plakobranchidae; genus Elysia; species Elysia chlorotica. Next base: position 17,903 of record RQTK01001140.1, on the reverse strand, counting down.
ATACAATGATAATCAGATGAACCACACCTCAGTGTACGAATCCTGAGAAAACTTATGGGGAAGTAAAATCAGATATTAATAGAATGCATTACACTCTATAAGTAAAGTAAACCTTCAACGAAAAACCTTTTGTTTTTTTTCACAACACGATTCTCAAACAACAGAAGAAGTTTATGTGTCTATGATCCATGAGAGTATATAGTTTATGAGCAAGGGTCAGATAATATTCATTGCTTACTTAAAGAAATTGTACATAATTATATCTACACAGTGGGAGGTTGGTGGTCTATTTTCTGCAAAACTTTCCAAAATATCACACGTAAACAGGCATCAGGTGTAGCACATCCAGTTGAAAACCCAATTGTTGGGGTGCGGTAGCCTTGGGGTAGAATGGCTTCTGATGCAGGAGGTCTGTGGTTCAAGCTCCACTCAGGTTAGATCTGTGGTTCAAGCTCCACTCAGGTTAGGTCTGTGTTAGTTTAATGTAACTGGCTGAGACAGCCATGGTATCCCTGCACTGTCTCTATGTGTAAGTATTTATACTTTTCAAATTTTAGTCTTGAGGTCCGTCCACAATAATAGCCTATGGACGCTTAGCAACAACAACCCTTTGAAAAACCAAAGCTCAAAGTGTAAAGAATAACTTTCTCATTGAAAACTAGCTGCCTCAGAAGTAATTTAGTCCTTATACACCATAAACATGTTTTAGGAAGATCGCCTTTGAGCAAAGATGATCCATATTGTTAGGTCTGTTACTACGTCAGCTTTTATGATGCTGTGTTTGAGGGTTAATCATATAGCGAGAGACAGCAGTTTTTCCTTCATATCGTTCAGAGTAAAAAAAAGGAATAAAAAGTAAAAGTTGGACATGACAAACTTTATCAATCATACTGTGCAAAATTTACACGTGTCTTACTTTAATGTCTTGTATTTTATATAATTCTGGGTGGTTGTTTTTTTTTTTTGTTGTATGTAACATGTATATGATTTGGAAGATCTCATAGCAAAAATGCAATACAATTTTTCCTTTAAAATATTGCTTCTTTGTGGCATCACAACTTGCCAAAAATATGTTCTCATGGAATTCATTTAATCATTAACTGTGAATTTATTTTATTTTTTTCAAAGAAGTTAAAGTATTTTAAGTACTGCAGGGTGCTGCGGTAGCCCTGGGGTAGAACATCTACTTTTGACATAGGAGTTCCATAGTTTAAGCCCCGCTGTGGCGAGTTGGCGACTCAACCCCTGCTGGTTGGTTTGGTGTCATTTAATGTGACCAGCTGAGATAGAGGTCATGGTATCCCCGCTTTGTGTGGCAGCAAGTAAATTTGTCAGAGGCTAGTCTTGAGTCAGTCCACATTATAGCCTATATAGTGTTGAAGTTGGACGCTAAGCAACAACAGTAACTTATTGCAGAATAAGCACCAGATAACCAGGCCTGATTTTTTAGCTACTTTTTGTTACATGTATTTTGTTAGATATAGTTCCATTTACTTGATTTTGTTTATTTTTCATATGTATTTTTGTGGTTTCCTTTTATGAAATTATTTGGTCTTGTTTACTGCCATCTGTAAGTCAAAATGTACTTTGTGTTCAAAATTAAGGCAAATCAAGGACTTTAAAAGACTTTAAAAGACTTTTAACTGACCTTATAGTACAACTTAAACTTAATGTATTATTTTACTTTTAATTTACTATTTTGAGACAATCAGGCACTGTTAAATGTTTTTATGCATGTTTGAGTGTGGGTTTTCCTTTTCTATGATATCAGAATTCAGTACTTATGTATGATGATTTGTGCAATAATAATGTTTGAACTGACAAGTGACTTATTTGTTTAGTACTAACTTTGTACTTAAATGATTTAATTCACAGAGGACTTTTTTTAAACAGCTCCTATGACTACTCACATCAGTGCGGGTGTGTCCTTGAAGCTTTCCTAAAAATGGTGTGTAGGGAAATAAATTTTGTGTACAATTCACTTAAACTTATTGCATTTTATATGATTTTAAGTAAATGTTTTTTTGTAAATGTAAACATGTGAATAAAATTTAGAAAATGTTTGATAATTTATGATTATTGTTCCTTAGTTTATGGCCAAAGTAAATTGTATAAATAATATAATGTGCGTAGTATTTTTTTTTTTAATATGTGTGTTATCTGTGTAGATTGCAGAATTTTCTTTAATTTCCAGTTTTCCTTAGATCTTCTTGTAATAACTTACTTTGAGGACATGATGTCAAAAAAGATCATCTATTCTTTTGTGCTAAAAAAAATAGCTAGTCGATTAATACAATTGTACAAGCAGCTAATATTCTGGTGCAGTGGTTCAAACAAATAATATTATTCTAAGTATTTTTGTGGATACCACAGAATACATGCATTTTTGAAGATTGCCTTAAGTCAGCAATGTGGCGCATTGTTCTACTACGATTGTATTATAGGGAATGTGACTTCACAAAGAGTTGTATATCTTTGTTGCAAGTCATGAGCTCTGCTTTTTTTTGCTATTTAGGAAAATATTTACAACAGAATGACAATGTACTTGAAGAGAGTTTAGTTTAAGCGTTTCTCCTTGTTAAACAGAACCCAAGTCTTCACTTACATGGAACAACTAGGTAAAAGCACATTGCCCATTTCCATAAAATAAAATGCAGAATGTTCCCATATACTGATTATAATTCAAATGAAAAAAATAAGTTTTCAAAAAGTAGGTGGACTGGAAAATGGACAGGCATCACAAATGATCAAAGTTTCTTTGACATGTCAGCTGTAAAACTAATACATGTGTAAAGTTCATTGAAAAGGAAACAAGTTTTGGGATGGCTTCATGACTGAGAAAGAAATATTGCTAGCAGCTTTAAGGACTTCTATATTATTATATCATCATGAACCCAGGATTACTTTTAAAACCTAGAAAACCCAGGAATTTAGTGGTCTCGAATAAATAAAAAAAAAACACCTTAATTTGTATATTTGTAATATAGAATATATTCTGATTTCTGATTTCGCAGGAAATTTTAGTGCTGGGTTTACTTTCTTTATTGACACTGGCAGGAGATAATCAATAATTTAAAAGGTATAAAAATTATTACTAAATTATATCTTCTTTTTTTTTCTTTCAGTCTGTATGACTTAAATGCTATAATATTAATATGTTACTTTGTTATATTTGTAAATACATGTACATTCCATGGTTTGGCTGTAAGACTATCACTTTATTATACAAAAAAATATAATTATACATAGAATGCCCAGCCCACCATAATAACCCATGGGATTTTCACTGCCCCTCGGTATCATCTATACACATCTTTCAAAGAGAATGACTAAATCATATAATGTGACACCACTGATTTTAGATAGCCATGTGTATGATAAAAATGTGTTTTATTTTATTTATACAACTTAATACTTATATGACAAGCTCAAATAATGAATTCTAATTAAAATCAAGTAAATGTAAGTAGACTTCAAGTAGTACAGTCCTTGTGAACATTTTGATTTTATATCAAGTATGAAACACAGTCACAAAATTAAATGTTGTGTTGTTTTTTATATTAACTTTCTTTGTTTTTATTTTATTTGTTAGGTGCTAGATTGAGTGGTTTTACGTTGAAGTTGTTGAAAGAACTATTTTCAGATGTGAGAATCATTAAGAGGATTACTTCAGTTCTCATGGAATGCTAAGCTCAGATTTTCTCAATCATCATTATACAACGTATTGATGGATGAATCACTTGTGTGGCTGCCAAATACTAAATTTCATGCATCACTTCAGTTAGTTTTTCATCTGATCTTAAAACCTATATTTTCAAAAGTTGGGTCTTGAGTATCAGTTTGTTGGATTGTTGTTGTTTTTTTTTTTGGCAAAACAATATTTGCATAGCAGGCAAAAACTGATTTATTTATATTTGCTTCGCAGTAAAAAGAAAAAGATAAAAATATGCTACATTAGTGTTCATCCTGTCAAACCTTTTCAACTCTCATATAATTTATGGAAAGAATAAAAATATTTACGGCAGGTTTAATATACAGTTCAATAGATACCATGTCCATCTTTTTTGTTACTGTGGTCATGAAATAAATTGATTAAAAAATCAAAATCTTTCAAGAAATTATTTTTAACGTTTGTGGTGCTAGTAATATGCACTTTAATTGCAATTTAAATTTAAATTGTAGAGCTAGAAAGAAAATAAACGCTGAACAACTGCAGCTTTGAACTTGAGTTCGTACAAAATCTTCAATATCCTCGTTTCAAAATTTATTTCTCATTTGTAAGGATCCATATTATACCCATATTATATTTTTCTATTGATCTAACCAATATTGAATTTCAGCACTACCAGGTCATAAAATAAAATATCCTTTTTGAAACACTACAGTCAATGAAAATAATTGAATTTCATTTTTAAGCGTGTTAATTTATTCTAAAATTCTATAGTTAAGTATGCTTACAAAGGCAACAAAAAGGACAGGCAACTTTCTCATTACTATTGACAAAAGTTTATTTCCTGATGATGACTAGTCTAGCCCTCTGATCTAAAAGTCCAGTTTAGATGAGGATGATGATGAACCACATGCAGATCCCTTGGTAGAATCTCCTCCACCTCCAAACTCTGAAAACGAAAGCTCAGGGGGCAGGTGCAGCCTCTGTAGCAAAAAATGAAAAGAAGTTGCCCATCAGAAAATTAAGACAAATCTTTTAAGAAACTGTTTTATCATATTTTAAGTGTTCAAAATTATTCCGAAAAATTAAGCATAGGTTCTTAATTCAAAAAGGTTTACTCTTTTTTTTTAACCAAAAAAAAAAATTAACAGGCAAGGTAAGTTAGGAAAGCTTTTTTCACCTAGTTTGGAAATTAGTTTTGACAAGATTCACACTGTGTTAAATGAGAGTGTTATTTAAGATTTTTCATCCTAGCATTATTCATCCTTTGTCATTGAGAAAAAGTCTGACCTCAATTGTGAATTTTTTCCTGCGGAGCTTGAAGGCTAAATCCGGGGTCTCCAACTGAGCTGGCACCAGAGAGTTGAGGCGAGGGATTTGAATCACATGCACTAGACCTGGAACAGACATGTTTGTCCAAAGACACAATGGTTTCCATTTGAAATCATTTCACTTCCCCGATCCGAAAGTAATTTGAAATGTTATTAATATGCTTTCATTAGTGAGTAGTATGAGGTAGGAATTACTTAAGTAAGTCAAATATGCATGCTTTTTTGCTGTATATCTTTCTTCATTACAACTCGTCAACTCTCTTCCATAAAAATAACTTTTGTATTTTATGCATTAGACAACACTTCATCTATTTGCGAGGTAAAAGCAAAAAAAAAAGGTATAATATGCGACAATCACCATTTAAATTCACAAGAAAAAGCAACATACCATGGTAATCTTTAAAGACTGGGTTTTTTTCTTTCTCTGATCCTGCGAAGCTCTCAATCTTGACCACTGTGTCGCACAGTCTTTCTATACGCTGAACCACAGCTTTGTCCTGAGGGTAAGGGTGAGTTACATAATCTCGAGTTAAAAACATTACATTTGTTGCTGGCAAATATAACAAGTAATTTTACAATCATTGTCACTGTGCTCGAAATAGGTGTCCAATATCCTAAAATAGCATTCCCATCACATCAGAAACTGCTTTGCAGCGATTTCGACAATTTTTAGATAGATAGGGATCCAACAATTGCAAGAAAAATCTCTCTTTCAAATTCTGTGACCTACATGGCACAATAGCCCAAAATAATGCAATGCCAATGAGTTAAATCTCTCTAAGATCTCTAACATCAATATACCAATCATTGATGATAATATTTTATAGTTACATGAGTAAATCATAAAAAGACACTTCAGTCCTGTCTTTAAAACCCATGGACATAGTCTATGCAGTGGTATCTTGTAAAGATAGATCCATTCCAATAAGCCACGGGTGTAGACTTAGTTTCATAATTTTCTCCCCAAATGACAAAAACTGGACATCAAACTCTCTTCTGATTTTGAATTACTTAGAAGGCCTGGAATGTCACTATCTGACAGTGCCATGCTAAAAAAAGCAGGAAACTAGTCAGACAAAAAATTACTTAACTTTATGCCTCAAGCTACACATCATCACCATCTAGATATGTCTAACACTAGTAACAGAAAAGGGATTTGCTCTTTCAGATTTTCTTGCATATTATATCACCTTTTCAACGTGGGTTATATAGATCACAAAAGCACTTACATTTACACTTAGCAAAATACACAGATGCATATTCAAGCCCAAAGAAACTGAACCTTCTTCAAAAACAATCATAATCATAAAAATAACAATAACAATAATAATAATAATAATAATAATAATAATAATAATAATATAATAGTAGTTATTACAGCCATTATCATAATTTTAACATCTAACAACTAAATTAATTTTTTTGTTATTTTCTAAAAGTAAATTCCTTTTGAAAATGTAAAAGATTTTAAGAAAACTGCTGCATTAAAACCCTCACCTGGAACAGATGGGATGGCACAGTTATCATGGCGGAGGCTAAAGCAGAGCGTAGCTCCGCCCTCAGAGCTAGGAGAAACAGCATCAGCGATACACTGGCAGCTCCACCCTCATCATTAGCTGTGCTGCAGTCATCATCCCACAATGGTGATCCTAAAGAATGGATACCTGCAACAAATGATAAAGGAGAATGTTAATAATGCAATCCTTATACTATATTGTAGTAAACATTGGCACTTATGGACAGTGATGCTAACTGGACAATAGCTTTTTACTGAACCTTTTCATGCAATGTGGCAGAGCATACAATATTGAATCATAATACATTGCTACTTTATAGACCTTCAGTGAACTCCTAGCTGCTAACTTGTGTTTTTTACTGAAAATCCATAATTTTCGGAAAATTGGCATCACTGTTTGGAGTATTGACATGACAGACCTATTCTGAGAATTGATCTTTTCTCTGCCTGGTGTGAAGTGCTGAAGCCACCTTGTCTTATTCGGTCTCTGATATCCAATAACAGTTTTTGATAGTGCTGGTTCATGTGAGCTGGGCAATGGCTGAAAGAAATAGGAAATATAATAATTATGGTAAATGGTTGTCTTGTTGTTAATGCTAAACAAATTACAGTATCAGTTCTCATTTTAAAGCAAAATCATCCAAACTAAAATGGTTTGAAAATTTGAGGATTATTTTCTTTTGTTGCTAAGTCTAACGTCATCACTATATAGAACATATTGTGAGTGGATCCCAAGACTAATGTCTTACAATTTTATGTGCTGCCACACAGAGAGAGTATGTGGATACCACAACACCTCTCTCAGCTGGTCATATTAAAAATTTGAAGAGGAACTCAATCTGTAGTATTTTTTTAAGGAAAAGAAGATTCTTTCCTATTAAAAGACAAATTTATGCTTGTAAACTTGTATTAAAGAATCTCTGAAAATTAAAATGTTTCGTGCAGTAGCATTTTTATAGAGTTGATAGCATTTACAGCACCTATAAGAGTCAAAGTTCATAGCCCTTAAAATAAAATGATAACAATCAGTATAAGTATTATTGAATATCAACAAGAATTTCACAAGATGATTATGCTAATACTTATCCATAATTACAATAATATTACTGTCTGAGGTATATTTAACGTACCTCCACCACCCACAATAAGCCCTTGAGTGAATCTTATTCAGTCTATTATTTGGGCGTGCTGTAATATTAAAAAGGTTCTATCTACACTTTCTGTGCTTATGAAGCAAACGTTATCAACAGTTTGGAATATAACAAAACCATCAACCATAGTGATTCTTTAATTTTATAATCAGACTGCCCATCTTCACAATTATTATTTTGTTGTTTCCTCTGTTCAGATAGAAGCTGTTCATATGTCCCCTCCAATTTTACCAAAACAATGGATAGAACCTTTTTAATGTCACCTCACAGTATTGATGTTTCACCTTGGACTTGGTGAGCTGTCCCGGTCAATGAAACGACTGTGAAATATCAAATTTGGGTCCAGCAGACCAGGGTCCATAGTACGGGTCAAATCATAGTAGTGGCCAAACTGTGAGATGCTTGGTGGAGCCTGATAGAAAAAGATATGTTCTATGCTAGTAAACAAATGAGTAAAATGGTGAGATCTTTGACTTCAGCAAAACTTGTTTGAAAAAAACACTCACTATGCCGTGAAGATAAAAAAAGGATATAAGATATGGTTCCTTAAAAACAATTTTTTTCATTATCTCTCCTTGTCTGATAGTCAAAAAGTTTAAAACCTTTTACATATCTTTTATAAGGGACCAAAAAATAAATGATAACTAATTGTAAATTATGGTAAAGCATTGTTTGGTAACTTAACTTATTGATCCTCAAATTTTCCTCACAAAAGGAAGCCTCTAAAAAAACTAAACGCCTAATAATTGGATGGAAAAAGCTAAGCTCTGTCCTAATTCAATGTCTTCTGCAGCAATTAGATAGATATCCAGGACTTGGCTAGTCATTATTAAACTGACACTGACATAACCAATTCAGAAGAAGGCAATCTGATTGGGAATAGAAACTAGCGCAGAAGGTATCACTGAGAGAGTTGAGTTGCTTTCACATCCAATGTCAGCACTATATAGGCTGGATTGTGGACGGTCCCAAGACTGAAGTCTGATAATTTCATGTGCTGCGACACACAAGACAGGGTGGGCATCAGCCGATCACATTATACTGACACCAACCAGTTACAGGGGACAAAATCAGACAAATAAATCTTCGAACAGCGGACCTTTCAACTTGAGCCAGTTCACCCTCAGAAGGTATCAGAGAATAATCCAGCTTCTCAATTATTGAAGTTGTTGTTTTTTTTCTATTAGTATTTGTATAATTATGTCCTTTAATATATATTTTTTAAATATTTTTATACCTCAACTTTTTTAATAGTTACACAAAGATAAAGAAAACACACACAAAAAAACACAGGTGCTCCTCAGGCTGTGTATGTATATGTCTCTCTCACTGTGTACTTCCTTCTCTCATTTTCCCATCCCCTCCCCTCAAAGTATAAACATTGTGGATCTGGAGCAAAATGTTTTTCATACCTGAACTCTCCTCTGATTTTGATACCTCCATGCAATCTTCATCTTTTCATCTTTATCGCCTGCCTGCAAAAAAAGTATCAATACAAATTTCACATGAACATACAAAATATAGAAAGGTCAATAGTTTTTTAAAGTAAAGGAAATATATATGCATTACATAAACTTGTACTTAACAAATCTTTATCAGAATTTCTTGGTAAAAGTCATTTTATAAGCATTACTAGTAGAACTAGTAAAATCATTTACACTCACGACATTTCAAAATATCTTATCTAAGTAAACAGATTGAGGAGGACATTTTATAAAGATAAAAATTAATATTTTGTTTCTGACTGTTTAAAACTGGTTTGAGGTATACAAAAAAACAGGTAGAATCATCAAAATTCATTACTCCTAGGTAAACAACAAAGTTATACCTACAGCAGATGTTTCAGGACTGACATTGCTGGATGATGCAGGGTGAGCTGTCTGGGTATCTGAATTTACTGATGCTGGTAACTCCTTCAGTAAAAGAAATAAGATATTTATTGATTAAGGAAACAAAAGTTTTGACCCCAATCTCTTGCTTGTATTGACAAAATTGTAGCAAGCAACCAAAAATAATTATGAAAAACATTCCATTGCTGATGTTTACAAAAAACGACAACAACAAAACTGTCATACAAACTTTCATGCCTAAATGACTCTCAGGTGATCAATGAAATTTAAAGTTGTTATTCATAAAAACTTCCAAGTTACAAATACTTTTGTCTTGCATTCAATTCAACAATATGTAATTTTAAACTTTTTTCTAAGCATAAACACAAGTTTAAAAGATAACCCGTCATAAAAGTTTGAAAATACAGAAGAATGCCTTGCCCACGTCCTTAATTTTCTCTCAGAGTTTTGGACATTGACAGCCTCTCAATGGAGGCCTAAGAGAGTAATTACATTAATAAATGTATAACTATTTTTAAGTATAAAAAAGCAAGAAGGCCGAGATCTTAATTACATACATCTTCCGCCTCACCACTTGAGTGTGTTTCATCATGAATATTTCTATTCTTATCAGTTGCCTCGCATCATCGGCCATTTGCTTTGCATGGCTTTATCATAACCCTGAAATCTATGGCTAAATGGGAACTCAGTCTTGCCCAAGGACTTTCCACAGCTTAGCTGAGGGAAGGAGCCTCTTAATATAGCAAGCTCTCACCTGCTACCGTAAATGCACATATTATGTTCTGGAAAATTTGAGAGTTGACTTTTATGATAGACTGATGACACGAATGGAATCTCACAAAATTATTTCCATTTACTTCAGCTGCTGGAAAGACATGATTAAGGTCAGAAAAGCAATAAAAATTAATAGACATATCAAATCAAAAGGGTTAAGAATTAGAATGAATCAATTGCTACTATGACTTTTATGAGACAGCATGGCTTCTCTAGGTGTCATTTCTACTCCTTGACTTTTGTTTAAATCATTTCACTCACCTTTATAAGTTTTTCTGTGTTTTCATCTGCACTGGCTATAAATATTGACTGCTTTGTTAAGACAGCCTCTGCAAGATAATATTTCAACATGAGTCTTGTATAAGTACCATATACATCCTCCTCTGAAAAAAAAGAAAAAATACAACATATTTCATTACTACACAGTAATACATTTTTATGGCTCTTTCAGCTACAGATAATGCCGAAATTTTTCTTTTCCGATTTAAAGTTTCTAAAGCACAGTTCAAGGCAAGTAACAGTAGAGAGGTTGATCCGTTCAAATAATGCCCAACAATAAAAAAAAATTGGTGATTGATAGAAAAATTAAAAAGAAAAAACAACAACAAAAGAAGCATTTCATACATGTAGGATTTGGCTTTTAAAACTCAACTTTATTGAGAGGCAACATATGAGTAGTTCAATTAATATTAGTTATATATTGTGTATTTAGATACCATCTTTCAAAAAAGTAAAAGTAAAAGAGTTTGTCAAAGTTTCCTAGTCTGTCATATTAACTATTAAGACTTATCTTAAAATAATGAATCTACAAAATTGATATCAAGTACTAAAACATTGTCTGCATGGAATCCCATAACAATAAAGGTTTTCTCCTATTTGTTTTGACAGACCAATTCCAAGAAATTGCAACAGAATTATTAACAAAGGCATCTTAAAAAATAATTCTGAACAAATGTTGCAAACTTTGGGTTGATGATTGGGTTGTACTCGACTAAGCTCATATGATTCAAAATAGATAAATTAAACATTATTTTTAAAGCCAAGGCTACAATAAAAAAAATGCAGAGGAGAGTGCCAAATACTGATATCATTTTTTAGTTTTTGAGATGATTTGAAAGTAGAAGTGGACAATGAATTCAGTTAAAATCAATTTTCTTTTTGAAAAAGAGCGACAATATAAATTAATCGAGTGTAAATATCGCCAACATGCTCTGCAGTCATACTTAGATTATGAGAAATCCAAGATTGATCAAGTTTTCAATTTGAAAACAAAGCATGAAATCGAATTATAAATTACATTCACTAACTGCATTTAAGAGATGTGTTTGTATGATGAATGAGTAGTTATGATTATGGTGGTGATGATTTGATAATCTGGAATGATATGAATTCACTTCTTTCAGCAGCACTACTTGTACTGAGGGATAACAGAATGTATATACAAATTTAATTACTTACCAAGTAACAACACAGTCCCTACAGCCAAGCCTCCACCTACAGACAGAAGAAATCATATTAATTATTATGCATGAATTGCCATCTGTAAAATTTGATAATAGGAAAAATGTGTTTTAATGTGTTGCAAAATTAAGTCCATTTCAAGTGGGGTGTTGACCAAAAATTTAATTGTAATTTTAGTTTTTTAATCTTTTAATTTTTTAGATATCAATATTTTGCACCAGCACTACTATCTCTTCCATCTCTGTCTCTTTCCCCTTCCATCCTGTGCATTCCATTTGGCAGTGTGTCTGATTGCCTTACTATTAGACTTGGATAGGGTGTGCCTGATTCATTGCTAATTATCTATGCTTGCCTAATCGGACTTTCAGGGGCTACCCTTGTGTTTACCCCAAATTTTCTCATTGCTCTTTCTATTGGTAGGTAGGATCTGGAAGCTCTGTCCTAGTTTGATAACTTCGATGTTTCCAAGGAGGTTTTTTTGTATGCGGCAACAGGTCCTAATGTATTTTATAATGTCTGACTATTTTTTGTGTGCTGCAACACAGCAATATAGAGACGATACCACAACTCTTTCTGACTCAGAGAAACAAGGCATTATATACCGGCAAACTTATCAGGAATGCAACCGGCAGCCTTAAAAGTTAAAAATGCTTCATAAAAATTGTTCCACAGCTAAAAATAAAAAATGATGCAGAATGTTCCGGCCTTAAGTTTACTATGAATACTTTTCTCACCTATAAAACTATCAAGAGAGGGTATCCCAGTGGAAATCAGGAGCTGATTATTGTAGAGAGACGGTCTTGTTCCTTGTATTTGGCCAATCTTTACTCTTGCTTTCTTGCGGAAACTCGATGTCTGCTCACCTGATGCCATTTTTATTTCTACATTCCAATTCACTGAATGTTACTGATAGAGAACTATTTTTACAGTTTAGTCTGAATTCAAGTAAAAAGATAGAGCAGATATTAATGCCATGGCAGCGTAGTATAAAAGGCTTTGTCCACATCTTACAACTTCTTAAAAATGGTTTTAACACTTGAAAGTTTATATACTAGGCCCTATTTATGAATTATATACACTGTCATTAAATTATGTTATAATTAATATAAAATAAAATATATAGTCTATCAACTTCAGAATTACATATATATAGAGTCTATCTATACCAGTGGGCCTACCAATATTCATATTGGTTGACATTCTAAGAGCCTGCATGTAAACCTTTTCACAAGTTTCCTGCATTTAGAAAAAGTAGGCATAAAGGATAAGTGAAGGTCTACTGCCAGTGGCACTTATGTAGCACCCTGCAGTGCTCAGTCCTGAGATCTTGCAGCTTGCTAAGCCAGTTAGTTTTATAGTATATATGTGGCGTGTGTAGCTATCTTATAATAGTAAAGGTTTAAAAGTGACACATCAAGACATTAAAAGACAAGTTGTTAACTATTGCAGCATTGTTCTTACAACCCTATTATCTAGATCTAGAAGGCCTGAGCACCAAAATAGATCTAAGATCTATTGTCACTTGTGTAAAAACTCTAGTCTAGGCCTAAAATCAATGCTCCATTTTAAAGAATAATGGAGAATAAGTTGATAATCTAAATTCTAGATCTAGATTGAAATTTAAATTCTAATCTAGAACTAGATCTAGATCTAGATTGAGATAAGATCCGTCTAGATTTTTATTTAGAGAAGAGGAAAGAGAAACTGTGCAAGGGGTGTTACAAAATGTGTTCACAAACACGAACACTGTAAGGAAATTGTTAGATCTTAGTGGTTTTGAGTTTTGACCTATGGTTTTGACACTATTGTTGTTAGACAGCGAAAAGAAATGGAACCGAAAGCGAAACTGCAATCTAGTCCTAGTGAGCCAAACAATTTTTCCCTTACGATGTGGCTATTTTCACCGTTGTGGTTGGGGATACAATAACCAAGTTCAGTAGCGGGTCTGAAGTTTAACGAGACATTAATAACTGTACTAATAAAAGATATTTGGGCCGCCAAATAAAGCCCTGTTTTTCTATTGACTTAATGGCCATGCTTAGGCCTATTCTTTTTTCAAAATTCATGTTTCGGTTTATCTTGAAGAAATAGTATAGACTCTCCGCTTATAAACCCACTCCGTCTTCGAACCTGCTCGCCCATTTAAACATAATTCTTTCTCTTTAATTAACACCCCTATTAATCCGCTTTTGGTCTCGTATAAAGTCTAAGAAGAGATATTTGAAATTAATTGTCAAGCTAACATAGTATTTTACCTTGCATGGTGATCAAACGTTGTGGTCTAAATTGATAGGAGCGTTGCCCACATCTGAGCACGCCTCCTCCCTCCCTCCTTCTCTCTCACCCCCTCTGTTTCCGTCTCCCTCTCCATCCCATTTCTTTCGTTTCCTTCTACCCCTTCTTTGTTCTAAAGCACCGACATATAGAGGCGACGTGGGGGGACATAATGATGTTACGATGGACGGGACAGAGTCACGCTAGCCGGCAGTATCTCTTAGGTTCTCTTGGTGTCTGACTCGTGTTTTCTTCCTTTTGGTTTTTTATTTTTTCTAGCTGTCTGTTTGTCTCTCTGGCACTATCAGTCTCCCTCTTGCTCTCTCTCTCTATCTCTCTCTCTCTCTCTCTCTCTCTCTCTCTCTCTCTCTCTCTCTCTCTCTCTCTCTCTCTCTCTGCCCTATTAACTTTATCCACAGTATCATCTTCTATTTCTGTGGAATGTTGCAGTCCCTTCCTGCTTTCCTATCCAGTCTACACTTGCATGAAACATGATCCGCAAGGGGTTTTTTCTAGGAGCCCTAAAGTCCTTAGCAAACACTGAACATGTTTTACTTTTCCTCACAGTTTTGAAAGCCGTTTCTAAAGCATCTATGTGGTAGGCCTATTTATTATTTTTTCTTTTATTTCTTTTGTTTATTGTACAAAACAATAGCATAATCAGCTGACTTTCCTTTAACATAACAAAATGTGGCGAAAATTGACGACTGGCTTGGCGAAATTAGCCGACAGGGGATAGATGAACAAATTGGTTGATTTTGATAAGAAATAATTTTCAGTGTTAAAAAAAAACAGCAATAAAATAAACGATTAGAACTCACAAGCATGCATTAAAGCACAAGAACCCCAATGTGTGACGTAGCCTCCCGTACAATTTGCCTGAAGAGCTCTCTGTCTTGAGCGATCCTTCCTGCCTCCAGCCATATATCCACCATTTTGTTTGGTTGGACGAAATTGCAGGATTGCCAGCGCTAGTATTTTTTTTTTTTTTTTTTAAATAGATCTAGTCTAGTGATTTTTCCCTAATCTAGTGATCTAATGAGTGATTTTGAAAATTAGCATACATCTAGTGAATTTTTCAAATTAATTTTGATTGAGAGTGTTACAATAATTATTTCTCCCGATCTATATCTCTACTACATTCAATTCCAAACTTATAACTTGGTGAATATGTTTACAAAAGATTGCGAATACGGACATGCACGAATGCTATTCAGAGATTTGTTGTAAATAACGTTCGTTATTCAGACCTTTACACTAAAACCCAACCTTCTAAGTTCTATTTTAAATTGAACAGGTGCGTTGATTTATCTTTGGTACTATACTATACAACCCCTCTATTATTTAAAAGCAAGGTGTTTTGAGATCAGGGTTGGTATACCACCCTCTATATCTGGCCTTTAAGAAATGTCCAATGCTTAATTCAACTCAATCAGTGATTGCCAAATTTTTTGTTGTTTTTTTTGTGACATTTTTTACTACAACGTACCCCTGCTACTGCTGCTGTTGCTGCCACTACTA
>RQTK01001139.1:117930-144652 GCA_003991915.1 Elysia chlorotica | reverse complement strand
ATATATATATAAATAATTACAGTCCTTTAATATTGTAGGATAAAATAGGCACCATTTTCAGCTTAAGAACGAAATTTTAATAAACAAAGTAGTGTAGTACACATGGAGAGGTTTTGCTATCATTTCATGGCTTCTTCAGTACAATAAACAAAATATTTTACTTTGTGTGTTTCGGGCAGTCTCGATTTCAGGCTGCTTACCCCACTTGGTTGCGACAATTAAAACCCTTTAAACAATTTACAGATACACCGCCTTCACCTGTGAGTGACACATCAGCCAATTATGTCACAGAGACATCAACAGCAACAAAAAGAGTAGTTCCACAGAAAAAAAAAACAATTGAAAGAAGTCGCAACCACCACCACCACAACAACACAAAAAAAACAAACACAAAAAAAACAACAAATAAATAGATTAGAATAAATAGGTTTTAAAGAAAAATAAATATGTCTCTATCCTTTACTGTTTATAGGCCTAAAATCAGGCCATCCATGTGTGAAAACGTGGTGGCTGAGTTTCTGCTATTTCGTAACACGAATTTCAAATCGATGAAGCGCAAACTTCGATTTTAAAATGAAAAACTGCTACACTTTTCGATCTTGCCTCTTAGCTTTTGGCTCTTGGCCTTAACAAACCCAACAAAACCGTGTGAATTGGTAGCGATTTTCCCCACGTTTTCGGACTGGCTATCTTCTGTGTTAACCGTTTCGCACGCAACATTGATGGACTTGGATTATCAGGGAAACCCGAGAGGTTCCAGTCCTGGCATTGTCGCGTCTCATACCAGGTCTGCTCAGCGTCTGGGCGGGAGTGGGGGGAGGGGGGGGGGGTAACTTTCTTATCTGGGACCTCGGAAAAGCCCGCCCGATCGTCCGACCTGCGAACACGGTGTTTGGGGTTCGAGTTTTGTCTTGCCTTGCTTACTTCCCATATGAAATATTAATGAGAAAGGAAGAAAGAAAGAGAGAGAGAGAGAGAGAGAGAGAGAGAGAGAGAGAGAGAGAGAGAGAGAGAGAATGACTCCTGTCTCAGCCGGTCACATTATACTGACACCGACCCAACCAGTATGGAACGCAACAGCCAGGATTCGAACTCGGGACCTTGCGTCGGAAGCTGATGTTCTACCCCTGGACCACCGCGCCAGCAAACTCTTCTCCTTGGCTCCCAACGGTGAAACCTATGCACCGACCTTATTTTCAGAAGCATTAATTCCCTGCATCCTATCAGGTATTCCTCACTGGAGTGAGAACACACAGTGTCCAAATGATGGTGCAACTTTTAGTACTACTGTTCGAGTATTAAGCGATTATTTCGTGTAGATATGACTTCAAATCTATTCCCCAGCAGACACACTTTCATGTCCCTAAACCTGTATCATCTCGTTCCCTCTACGTCGTACGTGTTCACTGCTTTGATTTGTTTTGTTGTTTCTTGCCTTGCTTGCTAAGTTATAACTAGTTCGGGAATGCACTATTTCAATTTCATTCCAGCTCCAATTAAAAAATGAAATATTCCCACTTTGATACAGACAATCAAAATGCGGATCATTATGGCTTCATCCCTCAATCTGTAATCAGAGGTGATCTCGGGGGCTTGAGCTTTTCTGCGACAATCTCCCTGGGATTCCGCATGTAACAACTCGATTGTCATCAAGACCCGATGATTGCGTGCTCATCTCAGAATCAACGCGTGTCTACCCCACTCATTCGCTCGAACAGCAACAACAACAACAAAAATATGGTTCTGTCAGAATTCCTTTAATTTTTTTCTTCTAACCTTATCAGTTTTAGAGAAATGGTTAAAATATCCGTGTTGATATGAGACACGTCTAATAATAAAAATTAGTACGAGAATCGAAGTTGGAGGGTATGGTGAATTAATTCAGTTTTAATGAGCGGGTAGTATTCTCTATATACTACAGAGCGAGGGCGAGAGATCTGCCCCTCTTTCGGGGTTTAACGTCTCCTGTTTTAACATCTCCTGGAGGATCCTATACGGCGACGGGCCACAAGACTAACGTCTGACACTTTTATGTGCTGCCACACACCAGAGCGGGGATACCATGACTCCTATCTTAGCCATTCCCATTATACTGACACAGACTCAACCAGTTACAGGGGACGAACATCGGAAAAATAGATCTGCCGATTTTGAGATCCGCGGGCCTCCTGATCTGAAGACCAACGCTCTACCACTTGAGCCAGTTCGCCCCCCCCCCCCCTCCGCAGGCGGGTAGCTTTCTCTCTAAAGTTTCTAGCTACAGTTTCCCTGCAGTCTCCATACAGCAGACGAAGTGGTCACGAATGTATGCTAAATAAGAGAAAGATGGGACAGAACACGTACAGCCATGGGCCTGAGAGATGACCGTTTTCTTACACCAGGGGACCAAGGGGCGACCACAGGGTGAAAGCCGAAAGCTGATGAGCGCCGATCAGAATAAGAATTCCCCTATAAAAATCAACTAGGCTCACAGAGTCACCGCTTCTTGTGAGCACTGATAAGTGGGCTTCGGCAGCCTCGACTTTATAAGAATGGAGAAACAGTTCTTATCCACGCCGAAAACATGAGAAGGGCTCACTGCGACCACTGTCGCCGGATGTGTGACGTCACGGACTGGACTATAGCAGTGCACTATGCAACCAGTGGACCTAAGATAGCAGTGCACTATGTAACCAGTGGACCTAAGTTAGCAGTGCACTATGTAACCAAGACCAGTGGAACGGTAGGTGGGGCACTCGGCGCACGACCCCAGCTCTTTCCCTAGTCACTGGGAGCGGTCACGAGAAGCTTCCCCTTACCCAACGGGGCGTCATTGTGGCATCTATTGCAAAGCCTGTACTTAAAGCCAGATCCGGCTCTGCTGGCGTCGCGATTCCATGAAGATTTCACATCAAAACTTTCCAGTAATGTTATGGCTTTTGTGGGGTTGCAAATGACACCTCCTTTTTTGTTATTCAAAAACACAAAAGATAGTCAACATAATACGTGCCTATTTTGCTGTAAAGCTTTCAAGAATTCGGTAGGGGGCGCCAATTAAGACCTCCCCCCTTTTTTGTACAAATGTTAAAATTAGAGTTAGAAAAAGCAAACAATTCTTTCAAATATGAGATTGCACTATGCAACAAGGGTACCTAAGGTAGCAGTGCACTATGCAACAAGGGTACCTAAGGTAGCAGTGCACTATGCAACCAAGACCAGTGGACCGGTAGGTGGGGCACTCGGCGCACGACCCAGCTCTTTCCCTAGTCAATGGTAGCTGTCAGGGAAAGCTCACCCTTACCCAACGGGGCGTCATTGTAGCATCTGTTGCAAAGCCTGTACTTATAGCGAGATCCATCTCCGCTGGCGTCCTTTCTTATTATTCAAAAACACAAAAGATAGTCAACATAATACGTGCCTATTTTGCTGTAAAGCTTTCAAGAATTCGGTAGGGGGCGCCAATTAAGACCTCCCCCCTTTTTTGTACAAATGTTAAAATTAGAGTTAGGAAAAGCAAACAATTCTTTCAAATATGAGATGGGAGTCGTTTTTTTTTATATATTTGGAATAGAAATACATAAAAATATAATTAATTATTTGATTGCGACCAATATAGAGGGGTTTCAGTCGGGTCAATATGTAATAATCTTCAGTTTAAGAAAGACCGAGCCATAAAGCCTCCGAAAGTCTGCACGGAAACATGGGTATCTAACATTCGTCATTACCATGTTGGCTTGTCCTTTGTGTCAGACATAATCTCCCGTACAATCCGCACAACTCGCCCGAAAAGCTCCCCGAAAGGCTGTCCTTGAATCGGTAGGCTCCCATTGTAGCCAATCGCTGATGTCATTTACCATCCTTTTGCCGGTCTGCTTTTTTCCCCTTCATTTTTTTCCTAACTTTCCTTCTCAAAAGTTCTTTTTTCTAAAAAAAAGTTTCTCTCTTCAAGTGCATAAAGTATTTTAGTTTCCTTTTTTATGTTATTTAAAAGCCATTTTTGTTTAGTTTGTATCCAACACTACAGAGTGATAATTTTCAAGAACACTTTCTGGGACTACATCACTCATGTCAAATGTTTTTTTGGACGCAAAAAAACTGAATCACTTCTCGTCTGAACGCTTTTTGGTCCCTTTTAAGACCTTTTGTTCTTTTAATTTCTCTGTAAACAAATATCCCGAAACATGGTTTGTTGTTTCATTGTCAATTTTATGAGCATGTTGACTTCTACTTCCATTTATGAATGTTTCCACATGTATTTCTATGTGTGTATGTGTGTGTGTGTGTGTGTTTCTTGTCAACAAATTTCTCGGAACCTATTGTTGCTTCATTGTCAATTTATTATATTGCGTTTGATTTATGTGTGCTTTGTTTTTGTTTTTGTTTTCTTTTGGTTTATAATACAATTCATAGTTTATTGAAACATCACGACGAAGATTTAAAAGAATTTGCCTGGCAAGTGATTTTGAGACCCGCGTTTTATGATTTCATCCGTGCTTCGTAAAATGTTGCCAAATGTCGTCTGATTTTTAATAATATCTGATCTGGTTGGGTTTCGACTGGTTTCAACGGTTTTCGAAATTAAGAAGTACCGATATAGAGAAGAATTTGTACGTTTCAGAGCATTTATTAGAAAACAGGTAAGTTGTAAAAAAAAAACCCATAGTAAATGTCGTTTTGATAAAATGAAAATTTCTGCAAAATTAAAAGCAAATCAAAACAATACCCAAAAAAAGCAACAACCAAGAAATATATAATTCAGGCTGTTCAGGTCATGTTAAAAGGGCAAAAAAGCTGAAAAATTCCTTCACGCGGACAATAACTCAGCTTTTATGGGATCGCCGAAAGATAATAATGGTGCAAGAACGTCACCTATTGGTACTCAAATTCAAATATCGGGGCACCCTGGAGTTATCAAATGCCTTTATAATACAAATAAAGGCAGGTAACAAAGCTTTGTAAATGCCTTTTTTCATTTGAAACAGATCATGTTTGAAGTCCTAAGCATGACTTTTTGTGTGAAAAAAATAAAACAACAAACTGACCGAAGTTATTGCAGTCCCCAAAACCGTTTTTTCTTTCTTATTCACAGTCTTATCGCATTTTTAAGACGTCTTATTCGTATTCTTAAGACGTCTTATTCGCAGTCCTAAGACGTCTTATTCGCAGTATTTAAACGAGTTGTAATACTTTCTACTTACGACCCCATAGTTACAAAAGGCGTGGATTGTACCACAGAGTACATAATTCTTACAAAGCGTTTGGATTTTTTAATAGAGGACAGTTTAAAACTTGTGTTCATTAAATTACGATCCTTTGGCAGCGCACCGGCCAGAAGTTAGTCACCCTGACCTGGAAACGTCCGTGCAGGAAAACGCTACTCCAAGTCAAACAAACCAAGTTTCTTTCCTTTTTGTATGTTTTTGTATGCTGGCTTTTTTTTAATGTGCATGATGTCAGCCTGCAAGTCAAACACGATTACAAATGGCAACTGCGAATGCTTGTGGGAATCCCCACTCTTTCTGAACGCAAGCCTGTAGTCTTGTACACGGATGCAGATTGAAGGGCAGCTCTTCTTCCTCATGGAAGTTCCGGTCTGGCGGAATGGAGACCTATTGAGTGTCGGCGACGGTCGAGTTATGACTTGTGTGGTTATCAATACCATCATTAATGCATGCACGCAGAAACATAATAGGGCATCCGTGGGCCGAACATTTGTATGAACATTTTCATTGTATATAAAGAGAAATGCAACAAAGAGCTTGTGTGGCAAGTGTGAGAGAGAAAGAAAATGAAACAGAGATGGGGAGAGAATAACATATAGAGACAGAAACAGACAGACAGACAGACAGACAGACAGACAGGCGGACAGGCAGACATACAGACAGACAGACGGACAGGCAGGCAGAGGGAAAGTGACTGGAAGAATGAGAGAGAGAGAAATAGAGATAGAGAGAGAAAGAGAGGGAGAGGGGAGGTATAGTAAGAGAGAGAGAGAGAGAGAGAGAGAGAGAGAGAGAGAGAGAGAGAGAGAGAGAGAGAGAGAGAAACTGAGAAATAGAAATAAAGAAAATGAGGAATGATAGGTGGAGTGAGACAGACAGATAGACAGACAGACTGAGACATAAATAAAGAGAGAGTTAGATAGATAAATAGATAGGTAGATTAATTGATATATAGATAGATCGATAGCTGGTTAGATAAATAGCAAGATATGTGTATTGACAGAGAAAGAGACAAGGAGAGAAAGGGGGAGAGAGAGAGGAGTGAAGATACCCCAAAGTATCTTAGGGAACAACCCAATCAATCAGCAAACATGGGTACTTCATTGATAAGTGGACGAGCCTCCTCTGTTGTAACTAAGATTAGATGTGACTAAATTACAGATAACGATGACAAGATCTCCTAATTGAGAAAAGAATTGCCCATGCAAACAAAAATTAGTGCAGTTTTTAGGGCCATCTCGCTTCTCAACCAAAATACACGAGAGAGAAACTGACAAAGTCAGTGCTCAATGTTTGACACAGACTGAGCCGGCATCCATGGCAAATTATTTACGCAGGTTAGATACGAAGGAGTGAAAAAAAAGGAGTGAAACTCTGAAAATGTAGATGATATTTTAAATTAAAGAGAACTGACTTTCAAATTACAAAACTAGTACTTGTAGCCGTTATTTATATTTTAAATCCTACGAAATGCTGAGAAGATTATTTGATTCCACTTACATTTTGTACATGTTGCAATCCATCGGCAAATTATTTACGCAGGTTAGATACGAAGGAGTGAAAAAAAAGGAGTGAAACTCTGAAAATGTAGATGATATTTTAAATTAAAGAGAACTGACTTTCAAATTACAAAACTAGTACTTGTAGCCGTTATTTATATTTTAAATCCTACGAAATGCTGAGAAGATTATTTGATTCCACTTACATTTTGTACATGTTGCAATACGGTTAAAATAATAATCCTCAGAGATCGAGCGATCACACTGGGGTATATCAAATTTATGATAATATCGTATTGAAGGAATAAAAATATTTTATAAAAGTAGAAATAGAAAAAAAAAATAATCGTTCATAATGAGAAGCAAACAGCACGACAAGCCTGGGCGAATGATTTTGTTTGTTTATATTTAAGAATTATTGGTTTCAACCAATCATGACAGGCTAAACTGGGAGCCGCCATCTTGCGACTAATGAGGCAGTTCAAGTGTTTTCCCACCAGTGGAGTTCTGAGTAACGTGCAGGGCGGGCTCATACTGTGCACACACGGCACCTTGTCCAGGCCGCCCGCTGCATCAAGGATTAGCACCGCATTTAGCGTCAGCAACACTAATCTTCATCACTGCAATGTTGTTGTTGTGTTTTTAATATTAACCTTAGTGTTAATTTTATGTTTGTGTCTCTGTCTCTGTCTCTGTCTCTGTCTCTGTATGTCGAAATGTCAAAATCATGTCTGTCTTTCGGAGGCATTTGTTAGTACGCGAAGTAAAAAAGAGATAAAGAAAGGATGAAAGAGAGAGAGAGAGAGAGAGAGAGAGAGAGAGAGAGAGAGAGAGAGAGAGAGGGAGGGATAGAAAGAGAGAGAGTCTAAGGAGACAGAAAGATAAAGGAAAGAGTGTGAGACGGATAGGGGGAGGGAAATGGGGGAAACGGAGTACAAAAACAGATAGATCGAGAGGGAGAGAGATACCATGTGGTACAGACAATTGAGACAGTGAACGACGAGAAAGAAAATTTAATTACAGAGACACACCGGCGCAGACAGAATTATAGACCTGCACCAGAGAGAAGTGCCAAAATGTATACAAGATGAAAAAGAAAACTAAAGGAAACATAATTCACAGAGACAGAGCTGTCAAGTTGAACGAAACATCCATCTGCTAAATGTGTCTGAAATAGGAAAGGTGGGGAAAAGGGACAAAAAGGGAGATGGTGTGTCAGGTGCTCACTTAGAAATGTATAGAAACGAAAATATAAATAAATATGAGGACTATTAATAATACAAATACGGATAAACAAAAATGCACTCAAACCATTTCTGTCTAGCTTTTGGTTAGACAAATTGGTTGGGTGGATTTAATACAATCAATATATAGAAACTGTATTTACCTACAAAATAGACAACAACGGCGCTATAAAATAGTTTTGTGTAAAATCAGCAATGGTGTTTGTTGTTTTATACTTTATCTTGGTTTAGTTTTTTATGTATGTGTGTTTGTAAAAAAAGGGGGGGGGGTGTAGAACTTTCTGGTACCTAGAAATCTACTTTTTCCCAAAACAGCGACAGTTACTATTAGTTGACTTTCTGTAAGCTCAGTGTCGACTCCCTAATTCCACCTTTAATGAGCACCCGAAATGGAACATCTTGTAGATAACCCCATCCACGCTTCCTCCAGTCGACGTCGGTCCAGTGTCCAGAATTATTTTCGGCCCAGTGAGGCGGCAGAATGATGTGATCACAGACCACGGGGCCAAGTATGAGACCCCACCCTCACACACACACACTCACACATACACACACACAAACATAGCGCACATCCAACCACTGACAGCCAACAGCCGCTGCTGGGGTTTATCCCGAATTAACGACGCACAATCGTGTGTACTGCCAGTGGACAGTGTTAGGACAACAACTAAGTAGACACAACAAGTTTAATAGTACAAAGGAAAGAGAAAAAAAACCCAGAAAAAACCCCCAGATTGCAGGGTGGTTGTACGTGTTATAAATGGAAGCATTGGGACAGTGCGGGGATACAAGAACTGTCTCAGCCACCACTCATCGTCATTGTCGTCGTCGTCGTCGTCATGATCATCATCATCCTCATCATCATCATCATCATCATCATCATCATCATCATCATCATCATCATCATCATCATCATCATCATCATCATCATCATCATCATCATCATCATCATCATCATCATCATCATCATCATCATCATCATCACCATAACCGCCACCATCATCATCGCCGTCCAGCACCGTGGCAATACTCCTTATCTTTATTATCAACCATGGCATCACTGATCATGACTACATCGAAGCCCTCCGCCCACATCTCCTTTCTCCAAATTCAATTTTGAACTGATGACGACAGCAAGCACCGACCAGGACACAACTGGCTTCAGATTGGGCAGCCGCTCCTGTTTGTTAGTTCAGCACTCTGTTTGGTGTCGCAGGTGTGTTTGCGTAGAGAAATAACAACATTTGCTGAGACTGTCTGCTTTCTGAGGAAGTTGCGAGCTGAATGCGTCCCTAATTGAATGTTCATTCGTCGGGCCTCAAGAGACAAAACAAAAAAAGCCCAACAACGTCAGCATTTAGTCAACAAGGTTTTCACACAGGCCAACGTTACGTGAAAAATCGCATTATTTTGAACATAATTATGTTACACTTTTTGGGTGAAAGTGAATACTTTGAGAGGAGGTTGGGGTTAACGGTTTAAGAATTCAGGTCCAGTTGCGCGGTTCATCTTGAGGGTTGATCTGCCTTCTTACAGGATGGAGTGTTAGAGTAGAAAAAAAATCGAGTTGGTTTAACGTCTGATGTCAGCACTTTATAGGATATATTGTTGACGCGCCCCTAAACTGACGTCTGACGTCGAACCACGGACCTCATGCCTCGAAGCCGATTTACTACCCCTGGACAACCGCGCCCATAAAAATAAAGCAGAAACAAGAAACAAGTAATAATTATTCTGTCGAAATAAACATGGACCAATTTACTATAGACCAAAAACATGGGCTTATAATCTATAGAACCAAAAACAAAGACAGATATCACATAAAGAAAAAAAAAAACATGCACTGATATGCTATACAACAAAAACATGGACTTTTAACCTATAAAACAAAAAGATGTATTTTTAATCTATATGACAAAAAGATGAAAATATATGCTATAGAACAAAAACATGTATTTTCAACCTATAAGACAAAAACATGCATTTGTTTTCTATGTAACAAAAACATGTACTTTTAACCTATAAGACATGCTATAGAACAAAAACATGAATTTTAACCTATAAGACAAACAGATGCAAATATATGTTATAGAACAAAAACATGTATTTTAACCTATAAGACAAAAGATGGAAATATATGCTATAAAACAAAAACGTGTATTTTTAACCTATAATACAAACAGGTGCAAATATGTGCTGTAGAACAAAAACGTGTACTTTTAACCTCTAAGACAAAAACATGCACTGAAACAAAAACACGTACTTTTAAACTATGAGACAAATACATGCACTTTTAAACTATAAGATAAAAACATGCACTTTTAACCTATAAAACAAAAACATGTATTTTTAATCTATAAGACAAAACATGCACTTATATGCTATAGGACAAAGACATGGAATTACAACTAAAACACACAAGAAACCTGCATTAAAATACTGCAACAAGAAACTAATATAGAAAGATCGTGGTGAAAAGCTACTGAGAAGAACGCCATAGTGTGGTAAGGATCATCTATGATCTTCACTTTCCTTCTTCGCCACAACCTACATACACTGGGCTGATGAGCGAAAAAAATCAAATATTGTTTTATATCATTATTATTAAATGATTATCAATATCGGTGCCTTCTATAACTCCACGCCCCCCCCCTCACATTCCTCAGCCTTGCCGTGGACCTTCCTCATTCCATGGATCGTGGTCAAATACAACTTTGAAAACTTGTAGTGAGTATCAATTTTGTTGTCAAGATTTAGTATACTTTTAAAAACCTGTAGTAATTATATTTTTTTATGTCAAATATGCGTTTGAAAACCTGTAGTAATTATCAATTTTTATTGTCAAATATGCGTTTGAAAACTTGAAGTGAGTGTCAATTTTGTTGTCAAGACTAAGTATACTTTTTAAAAACCTGTGATAATTATACTTTTTTGTGAAATATCTATTTTGTTGTCAAGTAAAACGTTGAATATCTGTACTTCAGAATTTTCCTAGCTATCAAGAACGACTGGCAGTTTGAAAAACAAAACTCTATTTTCTATGCAGTAATGACAGTCATATGATTATGATTTTACTTTCAAGACTTCTGGATTTGCTAGTTTCATTCTATCTTTTGCAATCTATGGGGACAACAACACGAGGACGTTGTGGTGTTTATATTAACCTCTCTCTTTTTCAGTATATCTCACTCTTTCTGTTAATATTTATTTATGTGTATTTCAAAGGCGTTTTTTAAATACAAAAGAAGCACCAAATACGCATATGGAATCTAATGCCACTATACACACTCTGTTTGCGTGGTGCATAAGTATACATAAGCTATGTTATGGACGGGCCCCAAGACTGACGTCTGATGATTTTATGTGCTGCCTCACACTAGACAGAGCGGGGATACCATGACTTCGGTTTCAGCCGGTCACATTAAATTGACACCGATCCAACCAGTAGGACTCCATACACACATTCAGAATATTGTTTCTACTATTTGACACCACTTTTTAATCGTTTTCGCACATGCTCTCCCCACCACTGCCCTCCCCGCTCGTGTAGCTGCTGGAACATACAGAAGAACCCGGCCTACTTCTGGATCATGAAGGGTCCCTGGACAGCCATAGTTGTGGTGAGTAGCGATGCACGCCAGCTTATCATCCATCAATGCTCTCGCACTTCACGTCGAATGAACAAGCATGAGCTAGATTTGATCGGCCGACTATGGCATATAAATAGCTGCTTCATCGGGCGCCTAATTTTACTTCCCCTTTTTGATTATTGCCATACATGATTTCATAATTTCTTCACAGTCCCTATAGCTGCCTTTTAGTATTGCATCAACGCCTGACTTTAATTTGGTCTCACTACTACTTCAATTTTTACATAAAACTTCCTTCCTGCGAACCAATGTAAATTGCCTATAGCTAATTCATAGGCTTATCACACGTAAGATCTATGAAAGGATATTACTTTAAAAGTGTTAAATGTCTTTTTAAAGTTAATTATGTCCTAAATCGTGAAACAAAATCAATTTATCTCTTCGCCGAAGTTAAATGCAAAGCTAAGCCTGCCAGTTTTAATTAAATCGGTCTAGTATTTCCGATTTGAGTTTAGTAATTTTCATAAATTAAGAACATCACTGAAAGTCACTTAAGGTTAAATCTAAGAGCGTAGATAAGATGGAAGACATAGATCGTTTTTCTCTGTATAATGATTATGATGTTGCGTCTCTTCCTTGCTCTAGATCAACTTTATCTTCTTCCTGGACATTGTCCGAGTGCTGGTGGTCAGGGTGATGGACAACAGGCGACACGCCGGGAGGTCGCAGTACAGGTAAGTTCGCCCTTCTTAGTTTGCGCAGTACAGGTAAGCTCGCCCTTCTTAGTTTGCGCAGTACAGGTAAGCTCGACCTTGTTAGTTTGCGCAGTACAGGTAAGCTCGACCTTGTTAGTTTGCGCAGTACAGGTAAGTTCGCCCTTGGTAGTTTGCGCAGTTACAGGTCTGAACATCCGGGTACAACGTGACCAATATACACACATTGAACGTTTTTACCAGATAAAATTTTGTATTCAAAGTTTGATTGTCTTGTCTTGACATATTATGTCACTTGGTCAATCTTTTTAAGTTTCTATTTGACGGAAAACCTTAACAGGGGACTCTGTTTAGACAAAAGATTAATAAATCTAGTGAAGTCTCTCGAGCAGAAACGTGTGAACTGAGTGTTCACAGCGCATGCACTACTAGACAGGCGGTTTCTATGGGGCTTGCCACTCATGAAGGAAGGTGCGGTAGTGTTGAACACTCTTCCGATTGCATGCTGCTTTGGCAAGATGTAATTCTGAAGTTGTATTTTTCAGTCTCATGCTTAACAAATAGAATACCATGAGGGATATATTGCTTCCATTGGTGCGAAAGTTAGAAGCTCCCGATTACCCCACTTCTGTGAGACACTCGAGTCTCATTTGGGCCTGACGGGGGCCGCCGCTGTGCCGCTGATAGAGTGTGAGGAGTATGATTCAGGAAGCTGTTAATATGGTTTTAATGAACCGGACCCATTAGTTCGAAGACCAAGCCATTGGTTGGGTTCTAATGGCCGGCGATTCTTAAATAGCTGCAACTTGTACAGGTGATTACTTGCTAACTGTGGATCTATCACTCAACCCTCCCCC
Organism: Elysia chlorotica; assembly: GCA_003991915.1. Lineage (NCBI taxonomy): Eukaryota > Metazoa > Mollusca > Gastropoda > Plakobranchidae > Elysia > Elysia chlorotica. The sequence continues at coordinate 131,548 of RQTK01001139.1, read as the reverse complement.
CTCTCCGTCTCCGCTGTGTTGCAGGAAGTTCGGCAAGTTTGTCCTGGTGCTCATCCCGCTGTTTGGGATCATGTACATCGTGCTCAACGTCGCCTTCCCCTCGGAGGTCAACTCTGACGGCTATAACGTTGTCTATCTCTACGTCGAGATGGGCTACAACTCGTTTCAGGTCAGTCAGGCATTGTTCTTGTTGTGAAAATAGGATTTTATTGTTTGTACGTTTCTCCGCGTCCATTGTCACGTTTGAAATGTAAATACCTTCTCAAAATAATAAATATTAAATTATTACTCTAAAGTTGAAATGTATAATTATCAGTCTTTATAAACATATCTTTTGGAGAAAGGGAAATGTTAGAATTTTCTCAGTAAAACTGTTGAAGTGGGTTAGAGTAATGTATTGTTACAACTATGGATTTTTTCGTGTTTGATAAAATCGCCTGTGAAGAGTATCCAGTAACGCCTGTGTTTGAACTCAACTCTGCCTCTCTCCCCCAGGGTTTCATCCTCGCCTTACTCTTCTGTTTCCTCAACGACGAGGTAAGAGATGACCCACTTTTCGCCTTTGAAAAAAATATATGATAACGATTTTAAAAACATATAAATACGACACATATAATGTTGTAAAGGATTTTTAATCGTATTAAAAATACAGCTCGTTGTCTACAAACTTGAACGCAAAATTGTAAAGAATATAATGTGTGGTTACTTCAGAGAAAGTAAGTGTTATGTGATTGTTTTCAATGGTTCTAATAATCCTGTTTTAACGCCTTCTAGGTTTCAGAGAAGATTCTATACTGCGACAGACGGCATTATTCATTCATCATTGCATTTCTCACACCAGCACTGGCTCATGGAATGATCAACAACAAACGCTATCCACGATTACCTACCCTGGGCTAACCTTTGTTTTTACTTCAGGCCAAATCACCATTGCCCAGGTCTGACTCGTCTCCAAATCTGACGTAGCCATCTTTGTGGTGTCACAAGAGTGATCCCAATTCAAGCCCAATGCACCTTTCCCTAACTCATCTTCTACTAAGTTCTTTCCTGGTCTTCTCCATACCTCCTAATGATTAAACCGTTGTGACCATACCTAATTTTGAACTACTATATGGGATTCCAGTTTATGCAGACTTGGACTTGGACATATTTTAAACAAAGAAACAAACAGAACAAAAAGATTGACGATGCCTCACGCCCGTTTAACTGGATTTGATCTAATCTCAAGTATTTTTATATTTTTTCTCAATGAGGCAATAGTCTTTTAAAGCAAATTGTTTTTGGCACTTTCTCATTTTTCATTTGTGTTGAAACCATGTCCCCCTGCCCCCCCCCCCCCCCTCCTTTCCTCCCCCCCTTTCCAGGTCCACACGGAGCTGAAGCGCTCATGGCACCAGCAGCGCTCCCGGCGCCAAAACTCCAAGATCCTCAAGCAGTCCTGGGTCAAGCAGAACTCGCGCTCCTCGGGCTGCGTGCCCTCCCCAGGTCAAGGCCGTCACGTGCTGGATCACCCCAGGCTCGCCAGGGGCGGCAGTCTGCTCGCCAGTGACGCTCACGTGAGGAGCTCTTTCCACGGCTTCGCGGGGCGCGGCAGACCCGGCCTCGCCAAGACGCTCTCCCTCCAGACAGGCCCGCCTCTAGCGACATCTACCGTTGGGGAGAGGCCAAGACAAGACATCCCTTTACAACAGACAGATGGTGCAGGCTCAGCGCGCCAGCATTATGTGGTCATCACAAGCAAGCTCAACGGTTGATTTGGTTACATAAGTGGCCGTATCGAAATCAAGGACCAGACGCAGCTTGGTAGGGTCACATGAGTAACCAGGTACAAGTGTGAGATTAATAGGTCACATGAGTAACCAAGTACAAGTGTGAGGTTAATAGGGTCACATGACTAAACAGGTACAAGTGTGAATTTAACTGGGTCACATGAGTAACCAAGTACAGTTGTGAGATTAATAGGTTCACGTGAGTAACCTAGTACAAGTGTGACGTTAATAGGGTCACATGAGTAACCAAGTACAAGTGTGAGGTTAATAGGGTCACATGAGTAAATTGGGTCACATGAGTAACCAGGTACAACTGTGAGGCTAATTGGGTCACGTGAGTAACCAGGTCCACGTGTGAGGTTAACTTGGTCACATGAGTAACCAGGTACAACTGTGAGGCTAATTGGGTCACGTGAGTAACCAATAACAAGCTGGGGATTAACTGGGCCACGTGAGTAACCAATGACAAGCTGGTGATTAATTGGGTCACGTGAGTAACCAATAACAAGCTGGGGATTAATTGGGTCACGTGAGTAACCAATAACAAGCTGGGGATTAACTGGGCCACGTTAGTAAACAGTTTCAAGCTCAGGGTTGATTGGATCATATGAGTAGCCAATGAAAGGCTGAGGGGTGTTTTATAGGCTCAAACTAAGCGTTAGTGCCACTACCAATATTATTGGTTTGGTTTATTTACATGAGTAGTATTTTTGTTGCAAAATCAATGACAGGCTGAAAAGCTGGTTTGGTGTTGTGAAAAGGTGTGCACCAGTGGTGTTCGGTTTTTTTTTGCAATGTCGACGTAAGATTACAACTTGTCTTAATATATTCGAATAATTGGTATTGAGACAGGCTGCAGGCTACGTCAACCCATTATGTTGTATTGCCCAGCAGACATATAGCTTCCTTAAATTGATCAGATGATAACAGTATGATTCATGTTTTCAGTTGAAGTAGCTGGGCTTAAAAATTCAAGGAGTTTTTTTTTGTTTGATTCTTTGTTTTTTTAATGTGCTGTGGTATTTTAACTTGTTGAATTAATACTTTGATAATGCTTTGATGCCTTAAATCATTATAAATAATTATAGATACATTTCTGGCTAAGTGTTAATCTAATAGCAATCAATTATGTATCTCTCATCTAACCCTCGACCCCTCTGTAGTTTTCTATGTATCCCTTTATGTCTTTCTCTCTCGCTCTCTTTATATTATTGTCTCTGTTTGCCTCTGTGTTTTTTTTAATCTCCCTATATGTAATACATATAAATGGAAAACTATTTCTCATATCATATGAAAATATATTAACTTCCTGCTTCTAAAGTAACACAAATGTGTAATTTTCATTCTATACACTGAGCTTCTATAGAGTCGCTATTTTTAAGTTCAGAATATAAATGACTTTCATATTCATTTCTTTGTATTGGCAAGCGTTTTTTTTTGTTCTCTTACATCGCTAGCCTAGACTTCAATGAAATCCCTACATCCTGTTTTAACAGTCACATTGGCGAATTCCACAGCCATACATTCGACAGTCTTTTAGCCTTACGATAATAATTGTAGACAGAAACCCCCATTCATGTATCATGGGTCTTTTATAAAGTCCACGGTTCTAAAGCCCAAAAAGAAAAATTCCGTTTCTATACTTTAACTTCGACTAAGGCGCTGCCTCTATTGTAACATTAAAGAGTGTCCTTGAGTCTGAAAAATGTGAAGGTAGGTAATTACAAATTCAATGGCCATACTCCTGTCGTGGCCAACTTTCCTTGCCCTTTAGTTTGATACTTACTATCATGTCTATACCCTAGGATATTGTACATTGTTCTAAGTTGGCTTTGTAATTGCTATGCATCATTCTAGATTCGTCCAACAAATACGCCATTGGGACAAATATGGAAAATGATACAAACATGTTTATGGTGATACTGGGACCTTCAGACCAGGATTTATTCGTTTCATAGAAATAGGAACATATGTTTCAAAATGGATGCTTATGGAACGAACCTCATCGAGGGGATGCTGCGAATGACTTACGGAGCAACGCTTGTTCACAACAGTTTTAGTTTATCACTGACTTTTGTACACAATTTATTTTACCTGGCTCCTCCACCTGACCTGGCACTAGCACTAGGAGGGAGAGAGAGAGAGAGAGAGAGAGAGAGAGAGAGAGAGAGAGAGAGAGAGAGGGAGAGAGAGAGGAGAGAGAGAGACAGAGAGAGAGAGAGAGAGAGAGAGAGAGAGAGAGAGAGAGAGAGAGAGAGAGAGAGACAGAGAGAGAGAGAGAGACAGACAGACAGACAGAGGGGGGGGGAGGTAGAGACATACAAAAAATTAAACAGAGAGAAAGAGAGAGAGAGATAGAGAGAGAGAGAGAAAGAGAGTTACAGAGACAGATATAATACTGTAATATTATAATTATTGTCTATAATGACCAATAAAATCGTAAAAAATTTGAACAATGCTTACGAGTTGTTTCATGATTGATAATCACTGCAGTCATTTCTTCTCTGCCAATAACTTTCAACAATTATGTCATTGGAACTTTGCGGAACATTGTGCCCACTGCACCTTCATGTTTTCAAATTTATTTCAGCTTTATGCATGGAACTCCATTCAGCGGATTTTTATCATTACATTCATCATTTTGATCTTGGGTCCATGAAATAGTTAGAGGGTCTAAAAATTGTTACATTTTTTATGAGATATCGACGGGATAAAAAAGAATGTTTAATGGTAAACTTAGATCTATGTAAATAATATTAGATATAGGTTATCACTCTGCCAGGGTAAACTACTGTGGACAGTGGATTGAATTTCAAACTTGTAAAAGAAGTAAGAAAAAAAGACTTCTAAGAATAGAAAGTTTGTTCTATGTAGTGGAGCAACTACCTTATAGTTTGGCGTAGAAGCGGATAGCTCGCTGATATTTCTCTCGCATATTTCCTGAAAGCTGAACCCAGATCCAGTCCGTTAAGGTTTTCCACCATCATCTTATTTAAGTGAACACGAGCCTAGGTTATATAAACATATCTCAAGTCTCTTTAGATCTTCCGCTGTTGTTTTTTGTTTCTGAAAATATTGTGCTTTTCAGCATTCTGTACAAATCTATGAACTAAAAGTAACTTCTTTAGATTTTCAGCTATTTCTTGATTTCAAAGTTGCAGTGGATTCTATCCAGCCTTGTGTTAGCCTTGTCTCTGATATCTGGCAAGTTTACGTGCTGCCACACAGAGACCGCGCGGGGATACCATGACGCTGCCTCAGCCTGTCACATTAAACTGACACCTAGTCGCTACAGTTGGGCTCGACCCACGGAACTTCTACGTCGTGAGCCGATGTTCTACCGGCCAGGGCTACCGCGCCTCACGATCTAACAGAAATATTTTGAGGTATGAATCAACGAATAACAACGTTAAAGAACAAATTTTGTGTTTTGCACGTTTTAGCCTTTTGGAAGAGCTTAGAGCCGGTTTCATCCAATGAATGTCAACTATCTAAACCCACTCTAAGGCCAACTCAACAACCCGACTGACACGGATACAAACAGTTCTCGGGAGAAATTACAGAATGTCCAAATCGCTGAAAAGTTTCCTAGGCGTACCTGGTTCTCTCTTGTTGTTTTAGACTAACAGTCTCTAATGGAGGAGCTTGAAAAGGGTTAAACCTTTATTCATTCCTGACAATCTTGGACTCAAGTTCTGAAGTGTAAACCTCTGTGTATCGCCCACGGTGTAAATCTGACCCTTGTTTTGAAATTAAATAGGCGAGCCAGTTGAGGGTCGCACTTAAAGTGCTATAATTGTTATCTCCCTTACACCCTCACACCTGTTCGTACACCGTATTTTTGCGCGAGAGTTGAGAGTGGTATACTACAGTGCTGCAAACACATTCTCTCCCTCTCTCTCCCTCTCTCACTATCTCTTTCTCCCTCTCAGTTTCTCTCTCTCCCTCTCACTTTCTCTCTCTCTCTCCCTCTCTCACTATCTCTTTCTCCCTCTCAGTTTCTCTATCTCTCTCCCTCTCATTTTCTCTCTGTCTCTCTCACTTTCTCTCTCTCCCTCTCATTTTCTCTCTCTCTCTCTCACTTTCTCTCTCTCCCTCTCATTTTCTCTCTGTCTCTCTCACTTTCTCTCTCTCCCTCTCATTTTCTCTCTGTCTCTCTCACTTTCTCTCTCTCCCTCTCATTTTCTCTCTGTCTCTCTCACTTTCTCTCTCTCCCTCTCATTTTCTCTCTGTCTCTCTCACTTTCTCTCTCTCCCTCTCATTTTCTCTCTGTCTCTCTCACTTTCTCTCTCTCCCTCTCATTTTCTCTCTGTCTCTCTCACTTTCTCTCTCTCCCTCTCATTTTCTCTCTGTCTCTCTCACTTTCTCTCTCTCCCTCTCATTTTCTCTCTGTCTCTCTCACTTTCTCTCTCTCCCTCTCATTTTCTCTCTGTCTCTCTCACTTTCTCTCTCTCCCTCTCATTTTCTCTCTGTCTCTCTCACTTTCTCTCTCTCCCTCTCATTTTCTCTCTGTCTCTCTCACTTTCTCTCTCTCCCTCTCATTTTCTCTCTCTCGCTCTCACTTTCTCTCTCTCTCACACTTTCTCTCTCTCCCTTTCACTTTCTCTCTCTCCCTCTCACTTTCTCTCTCTTTCCCTCTCTCTCTGTTTATTATGTATGTATGTATGTATGTATGTATGTATGTATGTATGTATGTATGTATGTATGTAAATATGTATGTATGTATGTATGTATGTATGTATGTATGTATGTATGTATGTATGTATGTATGTATGTATGTATGTATGTATGTATGAATGTATGTGTGTGTACGTGCGTGCGTGCGTGCGCGTGTGTGTATGTATATATGTATGCAGGCATCAATCTATCTATTTATCCATCTATCTCCCTCTCTGTACAGTTTTCTCACTTTCTGTCTCCGTCTTTGTCTCTGTCTGTCTATCTCTCTCGATTTATGTTTGTCTGTCTGTCTGTCTGTCTGTCTGTCTGTCTGTCTGTCTGTCTGTATCTCTCTCTCTCTCTCTCTCTCTCTCTCTCTCTCTCTCTCTCTCTCTCTCTCTCTCTCACTCTCTCTTCCTCTGTGAGCATCCTGTCTGACGAGCCCCCCTCTCCGCCACTGTCCCCCCATTAGCCCCCAGTCTGCAGTCCGGTCTATTCGAGTGGGGATGTCTTACAGCGGTTCACATCAACGCATTCGGAAAATCAACATAACTAGGAATTCCGAGGGTCAGCATACAGTGGAAATAGCATCGGGGTCAACAAACGTGCTGGCACCCTAAGGCTCGCCTTACTTAGGCCGGCCATGATCAAAGCTGTCAGGCGGGGAACACCAGGGCTTACCTGTCTGGTTGGAAAGGGTCCAAAGGCATCGGGCTAGAACCACAACCACCAAAGGCATCGGGCTAGAACCACAACCACCAAAGGCATCGGGCTAGAACCACAACCACCAAAGGCATGCCCACTGCTCTTCGTAGTTTTAAGTGGCGCAGCATCAGGCTTTGTTTTTTTTACCCGGGAGAAGAAAAATCATCCTTTATTCCGGCTAGACATGGTTATGTTGCTGACTATTGGCTTTATTTAGTTAACGCCATTTATAACGTAATGATTGTCTCTACCTTAACAGAGATACATGCGCGTATATGAACAAGTCACCCTTCACAGCTAGATGTTTGGCACGGTTATTATTATAATATAAACAAATAAGCAACAAATGTAAAGGACGAGGTGGGCGTATCTACATTTCGCGTTACTGGAATATTGGCTGTTAGGTTTCGAGAACTTGTTTCAAAAACACATATTCTCATTTTTTTTAATCTACACCTTCGAGTGGAGACCTTGCTACATTCAAGCCAACACAATAGCGATGTAACGACGTTCCTACTCCCAGATCTGGAGTATTCCTTAGCGGACTGCACAGAGCCACTGACTTATCACAAGAAAAATTAAGCCATGTTTAGAAAAGGAGGACTCCAAGCTGTGGAAAGACGCAGCCTCAAAAAAGACGATGAGTTTTTATTACGGGTACCATACAAAGTATGTATCTATTTTGTATTTATAAAACAAATAAAATTAAGAGCAACAAAAGAAAATAAATATGGTAATACCCCCCATTCTCCCTCAAGCTGGCAATGAAAGGGGACATAAACCCGTTTATATTGTAAGAAAATAGAATTTCATGTTGCCTTCCCTTGAACGTTTAGTCCCCGTGGATGCCAAATTTCAATTACGAATTAAAAAAAATGTATCATCAATCAGAAAAAATCAGGTATAGACTTTATACATCAGTATAAAAGCCATGAGTCGGCTGTTAAGAAGAAATAGTTGACAGACAATGCAGATAAATATTAAGTCATACTTTAGAGTTCGGTAGAACGATCAAAAAAAGACGAAGCTATGGAAAATAGAAGAGTTAAACAATATAAAGGAAAGGATGACAAAAAGAAAAAAACACCACAAAACAAAGTATGATCGAAATGAGGGGCTGAGACAGGAGAGTTGATATCCTCGCTCTGTCCCCGTGTGACAACACCTAGTACTCTTTAGACTGGATCAAAAGATAGCATAGGTGCAGACGTAGAATGTTCAAGTACCAACCAATCAACAAGCAGAGAGAGCTTCACTTTAGCGTGGATTCCCCGAATCCACTGCCCGTGTATTACAAGTCTTGGTTGAGGCGATTACTGTAAACACTCCACTATCTCACTCACAGTGCTGTCACAGACTCACAAAGGAAACGCCACTTTCACATTCTCAGTCGGTAAGAAGCATTTTTATTTTCGATTCTTTGTAGACAATTCATTTTCTCAGAAAGAAATCAAGTTTAGTTAGATTGGTCCATAAAGATCAAAAAATAAAAATTCATCAAGTTTAACAGATTGGTTCATGAGGATAAAAAAAAATACAAATTCATCAAGTTTACTTAAAGAAAATTCAATAAATTTCAATTGCGGGTATATTGGATCATCAAAATCCAATAAAAAAAAAAAAAGATCAAATTTACTCAAATCGGTTTATTAAAAATCCAAAAGAAAAAAAAAGTTTCCCAAAGATTAAAAAGTAACTTAAAACACGAAATTTATTTAAATTGATTATCTCACTGAAATAAAATTGAAATCATCATGTTTGTTTAATTGGTTTATAAAAATCGAACTCAGAATATACAGTTTATTTAAATTGATCCGTGAGAAAGTAATCAAAACGCCAATTTTACATCAATTGATTCTCGGATATTCAATTTAAACCATAAATTTTCAACAAATGGATTCATAAAAATCCAAACTGAAATAACAGTGAAATTTCAACCTAAAACATCAACGGAGCGAAGCCACTTTAAACTCTTGTTTGGCATTTCCACACAAGTATCATTAGCGGGCTCCTTGTTTTCAGTCTAATACATGTATGTTGGAATGTCCTGTCTACCGCCCGCATCACTAGGGATGTCTGATATCTGGCCCTACTGTGCGCTGTGGGAACATCGCTGCGGTCAGGCACATCGGGCATCTGGGCTTACACGGCGAAACTGGCAGCTTGTAGAGAGAGAGAGAGAGAGAGAGAGAGAGAGAGAGAGAGAGAGAGAGAGAGAGAGAGAGAGAGAGAGAGAGGGAAAGAGGGATACAGAGAAAGACAGATAGGAATAGAGAGAAAGAGAGAAAAGGAGAGAGAAAGAGAGCAGGAGAGAGAAAGATAGAGGTATGGACGGTGATGGAAATTCAATCGCGAAATGGGAAATAACAAACATACTATTTACTTCGATATCGCAAATAAATAATAAATCGCCTTGTTCATTTATGTTGCGCCTTTTGCAGTTTGAAATAAAGCCCTTGCTTCGCCATGAGTGTGTCGTGGGTTCCAATCTCATGCACGACTCCGTTCTTGAAGACGGCGATCTTGTCTGCGTCCTTGATGGTGGTCAGTCTGTGAGCGATGGTGATGCAGGTGCGGCCAGCCCGGGCCTTGTCCAGGGCCTCCTGCACTATCTGGAACAGGGGGAGGGGGGGAGTGGACACAGAGGGTCAGTAATAGGGGACTGCCTTATTAATAACTAAAACAGTTTGATGAGCTGTTCAACAACAGAAGTAAATGTTGATTAGCCTTATAATTATCTCCTGGTTTTTTTTTTTGTTTCTTTTTTAGGAATTCTGTACTGAGATAGGGGCATCAGCTGAAATCCTGACTTTATACCCTTGTGATGCACATTCAAAAACAATTACATGTTGAAGTAAACGACTGTAGTAGACACCCCCCCCCCCTTTTCAGCTTCTCATTTAGTCAAAGGCCGCCATAATGGCATCCTAGTTTCGGCACGACGCACCCAGACAGTGCAGGTCAACGTACTCCGAAACTCATGATTGTTTGGAAATTTATTTGTCCAAACTCATCCCCGAATGGTTTGGTCGGTGTCAGTACAATGTGACCAGCTAAGAGAGGAGTCGTTGGTATCCCCGCGCTCTCTCTGTGTGACAGCTATTAGATTTTTTTTTTTTAATTTTAATTTTTTTTTTTTGGCTCAGAGTTTTGCTCAGGCATAGGTTTTTTTTGCATTAATAGGCCATCTAAGAAGCTTCTAGTATTGTTACAAAATAAATTTATTTCTGTAGATATATAATGTCTTTTTTTTTGTCAATATCAAAAAATCCATGGAAGGTGCTATCCGGATGCCTTCTCTTTTATCAGTGTTCTTTCGAACCTGGGTGAAGGTTCATTTTAGACACAGATTATAGAGTCACTTCGGTTTGTGCTTGAACCGGCATCCTAAGCTCATCCCTCTCTTATTTGCATTTTTTTTCTTTTAAATAGGACGAAGTATTAGATATGTAATCGATTTTCGATATGCAAAATAATATTTCTTTTTCGGTTGTACTACTATTTTCCGAAATATCTTTCTAGCTTAATATTAAAAAATGTTTTATAATTAAGTTTGTGGTAGTTTAAATATATTCCTAAAATGGCATTCATTTTCAAATATAGTTATTAGATGTGATCCTTTGCCATATTTCATTTTTGATATAGACATTTTCCCAACCAGAATGACATGGTTTATCACTTTTAGTGTCTTCCCCCCCCCCCTTTGCAGCTTGTCATGTAGTCAAAGGCCGTCATAATAGCATCCTAGTTTCCGCACGACGCACTCAGACATTGCAGGTCAACGTACTCCGAAACTCATGATTGGTTCGAAATTTATTTGTCCAAACTCATCCCCAAATGGTTGGGTCGGTGTCAGTATAATGTGACCGGCTAAGAGAGGAGTCGTTGGTATCCCGGCGCTTTTTCTGTGTGACGGCTACTAGATTTATCAGAAGTTAGTCTCTGGACCCCTCCACAATATAGCCTACATATGGCTGATGTAGACGCTAGGCAACAAACAAGAACTAAAACTGTACTATTAATGCTACAGCGTGTGAAGTATACCAGGAAACCCATGGCACAGCACCGCCAGTATTAATCCGTGTTTAAGTCAGAGTTAATAAGTCAAACAGGTCCACGTACCTTCTCGCTCTCGTTGTCCAGGGCGGACGTGGCCTCGTCCAGGAGCAGGATCTTGGGGTTCCTGATGAGTCCTCGCGCGATGGCCACTCTCTGCTTCTGGCCTCCGCTGAGTTGTGTGCCCTTGCTGCCCACATTGGTGGAGTAGCCCTAGTCATGGAGTATATAACATATATTAATATGTAGCATGAGAGTTCTTCACAGGCGCATCTTGATAGTATCTACATAGTTAAGCTAAAGATGTGAAATATGAACACAGCAGAGCAAACTACGTCCGTGTAAAGTTGGTGATTGTAAGCAGATATGAAATACTATTTTAGTATTTTAACATAATGAGCGAAAATTTCTAGATGTACTTTAAAGATTAAAAAAAAAATGCAAAAGTGGTAGACTCTACTTGACGACGCAAACATATGAATGAACGTGTATAAGATGAAAGATATGTCATATAACATAGGTGTTGCTATTCAAAAAAGTTGCAAATTTTGTCATGGGCATGAAAAAATTAAGAAAAGCAGCATCTCAATAAAATTAACTGTGTAAGCTTGACAACTTGCCTTCGACAGAAGCAAAGCTAAATCAGGTCATAGACTCGGTGAAAGTGCGTCTTCAAACTTTGTATAGGAATGTTCGGTGGTAGAATATTTACGGCGGAAGAATGTGTGGCATTTTTGTGAGATTGAAATGAAGTGAAATGGATGGGACAATAAGATTTTGAATGGCATATATTTGTTATGAGTAAGGATTGTTGAAAGACTTACCATGGGTAGGGACTGTATGAAGTTGTGGATGTTGGCAGACTTACCAAGGGTAGGGACTGTATGAAGTTGTGTCAGACTTACCAAGGGTAGGGACTGTATGAAGTTGTGGATGTTGGCAGACTTACCAAGGGTAGGGAGTTGTGGATGTTGGCAGACTTACCAAGGGTAGGGACTGTATGAAGTTGTGTCAGACTTACCAAGGGTAGGGACTGTATGAAGTTGTGTCAGACTTACCAAGGGTAGGGACTGTATGAAGTTGTGGATGTTGGCAGACTTGGCGGCCTGAATGATCTCATCCATGCTGACGGTCCTGGAGTTGTCTCCATACGCGATGTTCTCGGCGATGCTCTGGTCAAACAGGATGGGCTCCTGGGACACCAGGCCGATCTGGGAGCGCAGCCAGGCCAGGTTCAGGTCCTTCAGGTTGTACTTGTCCAGATACTGAGGACAAGTCGACATCATTGTTTTAGAGAGAAAGAAGGAGTATAAAGAGCTGCACTATATATAAACCAAGTGTGACAAGGCACTCACCACACTGCCGAGTTCCGGATCATAGAACCTCTCCACGAGCTGCACTGTGGTGCTCTTCCCGCATCCGCTCTCACCCACCAGCGCCAAGGTTTGGCCTGGCTCCACGCGAAGGTCAAGGCCGTTCAGAATTTTGACGTCTCGGCGCATTGGGTACCGGAAGTGGATTCCTTTGAAGGATACGGTCGCTGTAAACGATCCCTGAAATAAGCAAGAATGTATGAATGCTTGAGCTTTGCTTTTAATATATATAAACTATAGGATTAGAGAACGATTATGATGATGATGATGATGATGATCATGATGATGATGACGATGATGATGATGATGATGATGATGATGATGATGATGATGATGATGATGATGATGATGATGATGATGACAATGAAAATAATGATGATGGTGGATGTAAAGCTAAAATATAGCGTACTACATACTCATTTATAATAATTTCGAGTCGATATTTTGAAGCCCAGACTCTGTAACTTGATTCACTACCGGTAAAGATAACAGAGATTCCGGGAAGGAAGAGAAGTATACATTTTTGTAATTTAACTCGAATTAACTTCAAATAAACTCCATAGTGGCTGCAATATGAAAGAGCGTAGGTTTATTAGCTCCTTGTCAACAACTGCATCTTGTGTAGTGACAATCGGTACAACTGAAGTAATCAGATTCCAAATCATTCCAAAAGGACAGATTAATGTTATAAATAACGGTTGGTCTGAGATGATTAATTTACGACTTCTTGAAATGGTTGGAAAATTGTTTGAGTTGTAGAGTGTTAAAGTGTGTGAGTATCTACAGACGAGTGTTAAAGTGTGTGAGTATCCACAGACGAGTGTTAAAGTGTGTGAGTATCCACAGACGAGTGTTAAAGTGTGTGAGTATCCACAGACGAGTGTTAAAGTGTGTGAGTATCCACAGACGAGTGTTAAAGTGAGTGAGTATCCACAGACGAGTGTTAAAGTGTGTGAGTATCCACAGACGAGTGTTAAAGTGAGAGAGTATCCACAGACGAGAGTTTAAGTGAGAGAGTATCCACAGACGAGTGTTAAAGTGACGGAGTATCCACAG
>RQTK01001139.1:94967-105154 GCA_003991915.1 Elysia chlorotica | reverse complement strand
ACGACTGTCCAGTTGTGCTTATAACATGTTACAAAAGGGAGGATCTATATACAACAGAGTTGTAGAAAACAAACAAGGAAAGGGGTTATGAGCAACAGCAAAAAGCCTACATAGTTTTTCGATCCAATTTTATTATCATAATTATAATTGATAACGTTTCGTCTTTGGTGAGCAACTTTCTTTACTAACGTGTTTTCATCCGGACTTATCATCCAATTATACCGACACGTGGCCCCGATGGAGAGAAATGCAATCTTCACTGATTGCACGAGAAAGGGGAGGGGACGATCGGAAGCTCAGTTGTCTACCTCTTTTGTGAGGTGTAGTGTGTTTGTATGAACAGTGTGAGAGAGGGAGAGAGAGAGAGAGAGAGAGAGAGAGAGAGAGAGAGAGGGGGAGAAAGAGGGAGGGAATTGAATAAATTCATTATAGGTGAATAGAAAGAGAGAGAGAGGGAGAGAGAGAAAGAAAGAGAGGGAAAGAGAGATAGCGAGAGAGAAATAGGGCAGAGAAAGACAGTCGGCAGAAATAAATGAAAAGATGCAAAGTTACATATACAGTGTATAGGAATGTGCCATCCGACATTGCTGCGCAATTTAGTCTGATTTCATAACCCATGTGTCCATGATGCATCAATTGTAACACGATGCGACACACTCTGTGGAGACTTAAACAGCCATGACACGGGATATGAACTGATGGAGATGATCACCAGCACGGGCATATTAAAACCTGCTGATTCCTGGTTTAGGCTTTACTATTCCTGCAGCTGTTACAAAACACGAGACTGTCGACACTTTGCCGCGTCAATTTCATCATTTAAATGTATTGATCCGAGAAAGACGAGTGAAGTTGAGTGAAACTCGATCTGCCAAGTGCGCAAGCAGTGTTAGTCCGCGCGACCTCTGCGACTTGTTATTCACAGCCCATTGATATCTGATCACCGCCATTTCCGCTTCGATTACAAAATAATTTAATAGATCGAAATTTATGGCGTTAAAAGTTAGGGTTGTTGTAACCCTGTGCCTCTTTCAATTTGGAGTGCGATTTGGAAATGAGTTGTTCCTCTTAGTTGAGAGGCCTGAGGTCTGTTCAACAAGCAGAGGTGCGTGCCATCGTGTGATGTTGCACTAGGTTAGAGATTAGAACTCGATAAGTCGGTAAGCATTACAGACAGCATACATCAATTTGCCTCTCTGTACTGTGTTTATAATATGAAACTTTAATATAGTTGTATCTTTAGTCTACCGGCCAGTGTACAAATAAGACTCAGTTTTAGGCTAGTTTTTTTCTTCTAGATCTTTTTACTTGATTCGTTTCCGATTTTTTTTTGTGATAATACTTTAGTCATACGCAAAAATCCACCATTTTCAAGCTTTATTTTCTGAAATTCTTTGACAAGCTTTTCCTTTTGTTAAGTTTGTTTTATTTCTCCTATTGCCTCCTATTTTCCCGCTACACCGGTACAGAAAGAGATACAATTGAGGCCTTGATACGCCCTGACTGTGGCACACGGCAATGGGCCCTACAAAACGAAAACAAAACAAAGAAAACACAAAAAATAACAGAATAGCAAAAGGGGCAAAAGGAAAATGAGAAAACAAAACAAGGATTAAGCTTAACAGTCTGGTTGACATTCAACTGTCGAGCCTTGTGGTCAAGGATCCCACCAAGGGATTCACCTGACCGGCCCTACCTTGTCCAGAGCATCCTGCACGATGGACTCGCTCTCCGTGTCCAGCGCTGACGTAGCCTCGTCCAGTAGGAGGATCTTCGGGTTCTTCACCAGGGCGCGCGCGATGGCGATTCGCTGCTTCTGACCACCGCTCAGCTGGGCGCCCCTCTCGCCGACATGGGTGTCGAATTTCTGGGGAAATAGGATTCTTATAGTCGTTGTCAGGTTTCTACGTCCTGAAAGTCTCCAAAATATGTGTACAGAAAGGCGATCAACCAGCAAAGAATCGAACTGCAGACCTTCTATTCGTCAGCCGAGAGTACAAGCCGATTGAACTACCGCCATTACCTTAAAAACCGTGAAAGGAACACCTAAATTGCCTCATAAAGCTTAAACAAAGGAGGTAGCCTAATACAATTGTCAAATGCGGTGACCGTTTGTTGCGGGCTCGAAAATCAAAGCATGCATTGTTAAACAATTTTTGTTATGCTCTGTTGGTGCTAGACCGGAGTATAATCATTCGCGAATTCATTACCACCGCCCCATGGGACACCATAATTGTGGCTTCTCTGATTAGCCACCTGCTTAAATAAAAGAAATCAAGACGAACAGCTAAAAGACCATAACTTATTGTTGACAGGAAGCCAACACTTCAGAGGCAAATATCTAACGGGCATTATGTCCTATTTATTCAACAGCCGCTAATACATTACACGCTTTAAAATATCCACTTTGATTGTGGCGTGTTAACGTAAAAGACAGTGTCTCACACAACACAGCTTCCCGTACAACACAGCATCCCACACAACACAGCGTCCAACACAACACAGCGTCCCACACAACACAGAGTCCCACACAACACAGCGTCCCACACAACACAGCGTCCCACACAACACAGCGTCCCACACAACACAGCGTCCCACACAACACAGCGTCCCACACAACACAGCGTCCCACACAGCACAGCGTTCCACACAACACAGAGTCCCACACAACACAGCTCACAGCGTCCCACACAACACAGCGTCCCACACAACACAGCGTCCCACACAACACAGCGTCCCACACAACACAGCAGCGTCCCACACAACACAGCAGCGTCCCACACAACACAGCGTCCCACACAACACAGCGTCCCACACAACACAGCGTCCCACACAACACAGCGTCCCACACAACACAGCGTTCCACACAACACATCCTGCCCTGAACTCACGTCCGGCATCTTCATGATGAAGTCGTAGGCGTTCGCGTTCTTGCAGGCGGCGATGACCTCGTCCATAGTGGCGCCGTCCCGCCCGTACTTGATGTTCTCGGCGATGGTGGTGGCGAACAGCACGGGCTCCTGGCCCACGATGCCGATGTGCTGCCGCAGCCACCTGATGTTGATCTCGCGCAGGTCCACCCCGTCCAGACACACCTGGGACACATTGGAGATATCAAGTCGCCTGAAGAGAGCAACAGCTCGAAACTCCGGAGTCGCGACATGTAGTTCATTTTATTATTATTATAGCATGCTCCTTATGTTGAGCACTCTATCGACAATGCTGGTATTAATCAAGTATATATATATATATATATATAATATTAAGCTTCTCATATATCTCTTATTTCTGTCTGAACAGCTTTTTATCTACCTAGCCCAGCATCCATCTATCCATATTATTTCATCTAGCATTTTTTTTTTCATTTACATATCTTTCTATCTATTCATCTCTTAATCCATCCATCTCTCTTCATGTATCTATCAGTCTTTCGAAAGAAAAATATACATAGAACTGTGTATGGATGTACGTATACAGAGACTTTCTATTTTAGTAAAAACAGTACAGAATATAATGGCAATACTCAATAAGTACTCAATGGGAAAAGTTTTAATCATCATTCATTTTTCTACTTAGACGTTTAATAACATGGCAACCCCCCCCCCCCCCCCCCCCCGCAAAAAAAAAAAAAAGAAAAAAAAACAACACAAAAACCCAACAACCCCAACAACAACAACGAAATTAAGTTTTCTATGCTGTGCTTTTCTATCAGGCTTCAACTACCCTTCTGAGTACGTTTGAATCTTTTTAGGGTACTGAATGACTTTATCTCTTTAGATTCGTTGGAAGTGAGGTCCATAACTTTGGGACAAACATTCCCCTATGTACTCATTCATCAATTCCTCCACCCATTTGTCCCTCACTCCATCCATCCATCAATCGATAAGTTTATGAATCGATCCATTCCTCCACTCATCAACTTATCCACTAATCCACTTATCCACAAATCCACTTATCCACTTATCCACTAATCCACTTATCCACAAATCCACTTATCCACTAATCCACATATCCACTTATCCATGTATCCACTAATCCACTTATCCACTAATCCACATATCCACTAATCCATATATCCACCAATCCATGTATCCACTAATCCACATATCCACCGATCCACATATCCACTAATTCACATATCCACTAATCCACATATCCACTAATCCACTTATCCACTAATCCACATACCCAATCCTCTACTTATCCACTGATCCACATATCCACTAATTCACAAATCCACTAATCCACATATCCACGCCTCCACTTATCCACTAATCCACATACCCACTCCTCCACTTATCCACAAATCCACATACCTAATCCTCCACTCCTCCACTTATCCACTAATCCACATACCCAATCCTCCACTTATCCACTAATCCACATACCCAATCCTCCACTTATCCACTAATCCACATATCCACTAATCCACATATCCACTAATCCACATATCCACTAATCCACATATCCACTTATCCACTAATCCACATATCCACTAATTCACATATCCACTAATCCACATATCCACTCCTCCACTTATCCACTAATCCACATACCCACTCCTCCACTTATCGACTAATCCACGTATCCACTAATCCACATATCCACTACCTGTCCAGCGTCCGGGTCGTAGAAGCGCTGCAGCAGCTGGACCACCGTGCTCTTGCCGCACCCGCTCTGTCCAACCAGCGCCACCGTCTTCCCTGCAGGCACCGTCAGGTCAAGGCCGTTCAGGATCTGGCGAACAATGGGAGAGAACCATGGCCCTATTTATCTATGTTGTACAGCGGGAGAAAACCATGGCCCTATTTATCTATACTGTACAGCGGGAGGAAACCATGGCCCTATTTAATAATATCTATGTTGTACTGGCGCCCAGCGGGAGAAAACCATGGCCCTATTTATCTATGTTGTACAGCGGGAGAAAACCATGGCCCTATTTATCTATGTTGTACAGCGGGAGAAAACCATGGCCCTATTTATCTATGTTGTACTGGCGCACAGTGGGAGAAAACCATGGCCCTATTTATCTATGTTGTACAGCGGGAGAAAGCCATGGCCCTGTTTATCTTTTGTTGTACAGCGGGAGAAAACCATGGCCCTATTTATCTATGTTGTACTGGCGCCCAGTGGGAGAAAACCATGGCCCTATTTATCTATGTTGTACTGGCGCCCAGCGGGAGAAAACCATGGCCCTATTTATCTATGTTGTACTGTCGCACAATGGGAGAAAACCATGGCCCTATTTATCTATGTTGTACTGTCGCCCAGCGGGAGAAAACCATGGCCCTATTTATCTATGTGAGAAAACCATGTCCCTATTTATCTATGTTGTACAGCGGGAGAAAACCATGTCCCTATTTATCTATGTTGTACTGTCGCAGCGGGAGAAAACCATGGCCCTATTTATCTATGTTGTACTGTCGCACAATGGGAGAAAACCATGGCCCTATTTATCTATGTTGTACTGTCGCACAATGGGAGAAAACCATGGCCCTATTTATCTATGTTGTACTGTCGCACAATGGTAGAAAACCATGGCCCTATTTATCTATGTTTTACTGTCGCATAATGGGAGGAAACCATGTCCGTCCTAGTTACATATGGTTTACTGACGGACAGCAAAAGAAATAAAAAATATTTCTAATTATTTATGTTTCAATATACCACCATCCAGCCGCTAATCTACTTTACGTGCAACGATGATCGGTTGATATGAGTGTGCAAGAAATTCTAGCAATGTAAAAGATTGATTGGTACTGCTTGTGGGTATTAATAAAGAGGGTAGACTTTGAAACCGTGATAAGGTTGGCTAGAGCGTACTTTACTCATTGCTTCCATAAAATTGACATTTGATTTTCAAAAATGGGAGTTATGTGGAATATGTTTTTCTGGAGATTAAAAAACAAACATATATGCGGCATGTGGCTTTTCTTTTGGCAGGCCTCACAATAGAGCAATTTTTATCAAATTTCGCCCCCTACTGTTTGGATCGGTGTTAGTATACATGTACTTATGTGATCGGCTCAACGGAAGTCCTTGCATCCCCGATCTGCCACGTAAAATTGTCAGACGTTAGTCTTGGGATTCTTCGCCGTATGAGAAGCACATTATGACAAAGACTCCGTGTATTGCTTGTGGAGCTCGGCTCACGTACCTTAACGTCCTGCCGTGACGCGTACGTAAAGTGGACTCACATACCTTAACGTCCTGCCGTGACGGGTACGTGAAGTGGACTCACATACCTTAACGTCCTGCCGTGACGGGTACGTGAAGTGGACATACCTTAACGTCCTGCCGTGACGGGTACGTGAAGTGGACTCACATACCTTAACGTCCTGCCGTGACGGGCTCACATACCTTAACGTCCTGCCGTGACGGGTACGTGAAGTGGACCCCCTTCAGGGAAATGTTCCCCGTGAGACTCTGTGGCTGGAGTCCGGCCTCCGAGAAACTGTCGATCTTGGACTCCTGCCCGGACAGAAAGCCATTCGCAGAAATCATGTTGTATTAGTGAACTCTTCTCACAAAAAAGGTAAACTCTAGCTTGTCTGTATAAGTTTTGGCTTGCTTTAAGAACTCTAAATTAATGTACTTTAGATTGACACCTAGCGAATTGACAGAGCAACAGAAACTTTTTTAGCTGAAAGCAGAATTTTTTTTTTGGTAGGTATGTAGGTGGGTAGTTAGGCAGGTAAGTAGGTGGGTAGTTAGGCAGGTAGTTAGGTAGGTGGGTATGTATCAGTGGTGGTGGTGGTAGTGGTAGTGGTAGTGGTAGCGGTAGTAGTAGCGGTAGTGGTAGCAGTAGTGGTAGCGGTAGCGGTAGTAATAGTGGGTAGCAGTAATAGTGCAGGTATACGTGGCAGCAATAGAACAGTAGCTATAATAATTTACTTACCTGCCTTGCCGCATTTCCTCTATTATTTTTTTCGAGCCGGGTGAAGCTGTGTTAGAGCGTCGGCTTTCAATTCAGGAAGTCCAAGGTTTGAATCCTGGTTTAGCCTCATGGTTGAGTCGGTGTCGGTATAATGTGACTAGCCAAGTCCCAAGTATCCCACTCTAAGGAGTTAGACAAGGGTACGGCCTCTCTATCTGCGACCATAAAGTACTTGTTTAGTAACGGCCACTCACCACACCCATCCAGGCGAAGGAGATGATGAGGAACGGGGCGCCTATCTGCATGACGAGCGCCAGCTCCCAGCCGTAGTAGAAGATGACGGTCCAGCCGAAGATGGAGCCAGAGAAGTACTGGATGGCCGTGCCCAGCTTGTCCCCTATGGCGTCGTGGATCCGCCCAATGTCGCTGGAGAAACAGAGCCAAGTGGGGAGTGAGGGGATGGGAATTTTCAATGTTCACTGTAAATTGAGAATCGCTGCTTTATAAGATAGCAGAAGCATTAAGAACGATTTTGCTTTAGAGTATATTATTTGAAGATGTTTTGTTTTTCTTTAATTATGAAAAAAAGTTAAATTAGAAAAGGTAAATGAAATCAAGAAACGAAATTTTGTACTAATTTCTTATGACAAAAAGAGGAGATGTTCGTATTACTGGAAAATGATGCCTCGGGAGATGGGCAAGATAAATCATATACACAGTGCACTTAAGTCTGTCTTTCTGTCTGTCTGTTGGTCAGTCTTTGTCTGTCTGTGCCAAGTGGGGAGTGAGGGGATGGGGGATAGATCAGTGGGGGGTAGCGTATTGTATTGACTAATTTGGTGCTTCAGATGATGAACGGTGATATTTCTTAGCTATCTCTGTCAACCTCTCCGTGTATCTCTCTCATTATTTTTTTCTTTAGCTATCTCTTTATCTCCCTCGCTCTCTTACGGCATCTCTCTTGTTCTACGTCTCTCTCAGTCTCTCTCTCTTTTCTCTCCCACTTCTCTCTCTCTATCGTGACAGTATAGCGCTGATTGACATGGAACCCGCTCCGTGTGGGCTGAGACACCAGACTGACCGCCATCATCTCGTGGACCTCATAGTCGTCGTCTCGGACGAGCTTGCCGCCGTACCAGAAGCCCAGGCCCCAGGTGGAGAGGATGATGCCCCAGCTCGCGCCCTGACCCAGCCCGCTAGCCATGCTCTTCTTGATGCCGTACTTCTTGGCGTCAAACACACCCTGTCTAGGACCTGGAAGACGCCGTAAGCCGCAGCTCTGCCCGTGTTGACCGTGAGCACCGCGGGCAGGGCCAGGCCGAAGCACTGGCAGCCCACCAGGGCCGTGATGAACACCTGATGGACAGGGAAGACAAAGAGGCCGGAGCTTTTAGGAAAACAGCGCAGTGGGGTTACCTGACTTAATACTCAATCATTACAAATCGTAGCTCGTACCTATAATGTTATAATCATATAGTCTGCCTTCATGTTGATGCAAGAGGCATACATGCCCATGTCGCAAATGTTCAAACAATACAATCATATAATAATGACAACAGTTTACTAACGCCTACACGATATGCTCATCATCTAGTGCCTTTCTGAACAGGTCTGTACTTTCAATGTCAATTATCTTGCTTTGGAGTTCGTTCCAGTTCGAGATAGTTATTGGAAAGAAACTATTTGTGTGCGCATTTGTCTGGGATCGAGGATATAGGAATCTTTTTGGATGGTATAATCATGTTAATAATGTTGTAATCATCTTGTCTGCCTTCCTGCTTTACTTGAGGTATGGACTATTGGTGGTTTATTGGGCTTTAAAAAGGATAGGGGGCGAGCTGGTCTAAGTTGTAGAGCGTTCGGCTATTTGTAGGATTATGTTCCCTGATTAGGTCGGTGTCAGTTGAATGTGACTGACGGAGACAGGAGTCATGTATCCTCACACTGTCTCTGTACGTACAAGTTGTCCCATATTGGGTTTGCTACTGGGGACTAACTGTCTACCGCTTGCGCCGGCCCGACCCACTAATAGCATAATCATCATGTAAGTGCAATCACATGTTATTTGAAGAAGGTGAGGTCAGTTGTTGTTCTTATTGTTGTTTTTACAAAAGTATCCAAAAGAAAGCTGTTTGATCAAAAAGCAATGGGCATAATAGATAATTACGAAGTGAGTAAACATTAATAGATTCAGTGTTGATTAAAGGAGGTTATTTGACACGCAGCGAAACAAACCGTTTAGTATGGCCAGTCTTAGACCGTTTTTTGAGTGTGCTGGGACAACTTAGTAGTGTTTAAGACAGAAAATGGGTCTAAAAATAACTATAGAAACCATTCTTTTTTGTACACTGGAGCAGAGAACATTTTGTGTAGACTGAGACAGTAATGTCTAGCACATAGATCGTAAAGGATGGTAAATATTCCTATCCACTGCGTCAGTTTAGTTCAGTCTAGAACAGTAACACCTGTTTTAAAATGAGATAGAGACCGTTTTATTTAAACTGTCGTAGAGGCAGGGAGAGACGTTTCATGTAGACTGATTCCATTTTGTTTCGTGTGCATGGTTCTTTGTTATGTAATGCGCATTGAGCAGAATTTTAATTTTGGAAATGCGCTATAGAAATGCAATAAATAAATTAATTAATTAATATATGTCGTATAGTTACTGTAGACGATTGAGATTGAGATAAATAGAGACCGCTCTATATAAAGCGTGACAGTATAGCGCTGATTGACATGGAACCCGCTCCGTGTGGGCTGAAACACCAGACTGACCGCCATCATCTCGTGGACCTCGTAGTCGTCGTCCCGGACGAGCTTGCCGCCGTACCAGAAGCCCAGGCCCCAGGTGGAGAGGATGATGCCCCAGCTCGCGCCCTGACCCAGCCCGCTGGCCATGCTCTTCTTGATGCCGTACTTCTTGGCGTCAAACAGGGACTTTTCGTACCTGAGGGGGGGATGGAAAAGGCTGACGGGTTATGTGGGGATGGAGGGGGGGAGGGGCATGCTTTTCTCGATGCCGTACTTCTTGGCGTCAAACAGGGACTTTTCGTACCTGAGGGGGGAAGGAACACACCTGACAGGTCACGTGGGGCATAGATGTCGTACTTCTTGGCGTCGAACCGGGACTTTTTGTACCGGATGGGGGAAAGAAACACACCTGACAGGTCACGTGGGGCATTTGAGTGTGGGGGGGGGGCATGCTCTTCTTGATGCAATACTTATTGGCGTCAAACAGGGACTTCTCGTACCTGAGAAGGGAAGGAAGACACCTGACAGATCACGTGGGGGTGGAGGAGGGGGGAGGGGA
>RQTK01001139.1:60693-93169 GCA_003991915.1 Elysia chlorotica | reverse complement strand
TGTCTCTCTCTCTCTATCTCTCTCTCTCTCTCTCTCTCTCTCTCTCTCTCTCTCTCTCTCTCCCTCTCCCCCCCTCCCTGAGATGCGCGTACTCGGTGAGCTTGACCGTCATCTCCCCGCTGCTGTTGGAATCAAACCAGCCCATCTCTTGGCGCATGATGTTTTTGTAGAAGGCCAGGCGCATGCGCAGGATCTGTCGCTCTGACGTCAGGATGAAGAGGAAGATCTGGCCAAACGCAGCTATGATGACTATGAAGCCACCAACTGTAGATTGAAAAAACAACAGCTTCAGAAATCTTTGAAAACTGATAATTGTTACAGCATGACACATGGCTATAATTATAACACTTTTAACATTTCTCAGTGAACCAGTAGATGCATGGTGTTTTTACGAAGTCACGTGATATTAATCTCGACTGGACGACTTCTGTTTGCCAAAAATATAATAACCCAACCGTTTCAATGAAAAACTTATTATTTCTTGACATCAGTTGGGGTTGCATACTTTACCCGACCATTGCACGCTGTAGCTACATTCAGGAGATTATCTTGCTCAGTCTTACATCTAGGATCGTCATCAGAATCTGCTTGTGTATTCTTGTATCTCTCTGTATTCTTGTCCACCATATCTTTCAATAACATTTTTAAAGTTGGATCTTCTTCATTCCATGTAATACCTTACAATTATCCGCGAATAGTCCATTTCGCGATGTGAAATCGAGTCAACTTTGATGCATCCACACGCTAAAGAACCAAGAAGTGTTCCTAAATCACGCACTCAGTCTTGATGTGGTCTCTATAGCTTTTTGACCTAAATAAACTAAAATGTTAATTAGGCTTTGAGGTTGAGCAAACTCTACATACCGATACGCAGTCACTTTCAAATTTTAACATACCTTATAACATCATATAAAGGACAAGGTTAACGTACCTATGGCCTGCCATCAGCCAACACGGTAGTACAACTATAAACTACAATCGTAACAAACCCATGGAAAAAATATCCTAAACGTTAGTGTAAGTATAAACTACTGTGGACTACCATCCCTACCCTCAATGCGTTAGTATACCTATAAACGACATTGTAAACCTACTTAAAAACTGCAGCGCGATGGCATCCATGTCCTCAAAGGTGTCATCAAAATCGTCGTCGAGCACTTCGCAGCTGAGTATCTCTGAGTAGTTGTAGAACCTCTCCAGCGGCTCACAGTACTGCCTGGTGGTCAAACACGGGAGGGATGGAGAGAGAGAGGGCAGCGGCGGGAGAGAAAGAGCTTCATAAAGAAAGGAAAGGTGGGGTGCCATCAGTTTCTTTTTTGTTGCTTTTTCTCGACAAAATAATATGTATAATTTGCCAACCCAAAATACGTTAGGGTATATACAAAGGATGGTATTAATATATATTTGAGTTGCAGCGAAGTATCATCCATTTCCTTTTTCACCCATTCTTTTGACACGACGATAGTTTCTTCCTCTCTCTCTCTCTCTCTCCTCTCACTCCCTCTTGGTCTCTTTCTCCCTCTCTCCCTCTCTCTCTCTCTCTCTCTCTCTCTCCCTCCCTCTCTCCCCTCTCTCTCTCCATCTACTTATCTATCTATCTCACTCTCTCCCGCCTCACTCAAAGTCGTCGAGGTGCTTGCGCGTCTCCTCCTTGGACAGGTTGTAGGCGTGCAGGAAGTCGGGCACCCGGTCCAGCAGGCGGTCGAACTTGCCGTGGTTCACGAACAGCTCGATGGCCTTGGCGAAGAGGACCACCATGGCTGGGTAGGACACTCCGTGCACGATGGAGCAGAACACGGCG
This sequence comes from Elysia chlorotica, assembly GCA_003991915.1. Lineage (NCBI taxonomy): Eukaryota > Metazoa > Mollusca > Gastropoda > Plakobranchidae > Elysia > Elysia chlorotica. The sequence goes on along the minus strand of RQTK01001139.1, from coordinate 91,368 downwards.
ATGTAGATGAGGACCAGGTCCTCCCGGCTGGCGAACCGGAACTGGCGCGTGGGGACAATTTTCAATTTCAATTTCAATGTTTATTCAGTCAATATATATTTATATATATATATATTAAGAACATACATATCTAAAATTATTTTGTCAAGCACAGGCTTTGCAAGATGAATATATATAAACAGTTATACAAATATACATGTAGCAACACAATTAGCAAAAGTTTTACTTAAACATAGTTGCATCTAAGTAGTACACATTAATTTTTTTTTTAATTTAAGAACACGAAGGTAATTTAGTAATTGCATGTATACCCAACCCATGATAACATTGGATCCCAGGCAGTGAAAGAACAAAAACTGCGAGATATATCACGACGATGTCTGCCTTGCTGAGGAAACGGAACGAGCAGGGGCAAGAGATTTATGTACGGGTGGGCCGGCCTGGTACTAACTACTTGATTATCATCTTACAGTCGTCACGGTATAAGTTGGATAGGAGAAATACAAGTTCTACCGAAATAACCAATCCTTTTTTTTTGCCGGCCCCAGAATAGTTTCTTTTCTTGTTGTTATTGTTTTTTGTAGATGTGTTTTTACTTGTTGTTCGTCAAACCCTGTTAAACCAAGACATACGGTTGGAGCAAAATTGTATTGTTGCCATTTTTACTAATATCCCCTTTCTGATTCTGAATGTTCATTAAGATTTACATTCTCATTGCAGACGCCTCTTTCTACTAACGGTTCTACCAATAAGGTTGTCTCCATAGATCATAAATCTCACCAATGCCGTAGTTCCAACTTTTGGCGCCTTTTTCTCTGGATCGTCTTCGTCATCTTGTGGCGCCCTACCATTTCCGCTGACGCCATTGGTTGCTGAGTATTTTGGCGGGAGTTCTTGGTTCTCCACTAGCTGCCGTTTGTCGTCTGGGCTTTTCCGATGGCTTATGATGTGTTCGCCTGTTTGCCCGTTTGGTTCACCTTTGGGGGAAGAAAATGTGTTACAAGTTATATGATTTGCAATTTCTAGTGAGCGATGTGGTATAGAAAATGTATGTGTGTTATATCAATGAAAACGATTGTTATTGATATACGATGTACAAAAGTCCATATTTATGTACTGCAATTAATATAATTCTTTAAACACCAATAGTTTGTGTTGCAGCTAACAATGCACACTTCAATAGTCCTGTGCTGTAGCAAAAAATGTAGGTTGGAGCCTTTAAACTAAGCAACCGTGTGCTGCATAAAGCAAATCAACCAATGAAACTACGAATGTGTTACATAAACAAGTAAGTATACCAATGGCAACATTTGTTACAACTGACATATTCTATACATCAATGTAATATGTGCTTCAACAAATACATGTTTGACAAATAGGTATCGAGAATATGCACCAATGAAAGAATATGCTACAGTCGTTAATATAACCAATGTATCTCAAGAAAAAAATTGTAAACTGGGACAATGCTGTGTCGAAGCGATATCATAAATAGAACCACGGTGTAACCATGAGAGGTTTCACGGGGTCTATTTTGCGAATGTGGATCGGGTTCATTAAGTCGATTGCTTCCTTCTTTGAACCTCAGAAGAAAAAAAAACAGTTTGTCTGAATTGATAGCCATTATTTCTATAAAGAAATATAGAGTGAGCACACTTCACGCTACACTAGTGGCAGTTGAGTGTCAGTCTTGATAGTGCGAGCCAATAATCTTCAGGATACCATGTCCTAAATGTCTGTCTTGGTCAGTTATTTAAAATGTAAGACAAGTGTCTTCTTGATAGCATGTCCTAAATGTCTGTCTTGGTAATTTATTATGTTATATATAGTATGTCCTAAATGTCTGTCTTGGTAATTTATTATGTAAGACAAGTGTCTTCTTGATAGCATGTCCTAAATGTCTGTCTTGGTAATTTATTATGTGAGCCAAGTGTCTTCTTGATAGCATGTCCTAAATGTCTGTCTTGGTAATTTATTATGTGAGCTAAGTGTCTTCTTGATAGCATGTCCTAAATGTCTGTCTTGGTAATTTATTATGTGAGCCAAGTGTCTTCTTGATAGCATGTCCTAAATGTCTGTCTTGGTAATTTATTATGTGAGCTAAGTGTCTTCTTGATAGCATGTCCTAAATGTCTGTCTTGGTAATTTATTACGTGAGCCAAGTGTCTTTTTGATAGCATGTCCTAAATGACTGTCTTGGTAATTTATTATGTTAGACATGTGTCTTATTGATAGCATGTCCTAAATGCCTGTCTTTGTAATTTATTATGTAAGACAAGTGTCTTCTTGATAGCATGTCCTAAACATGCTGGTGTATATTGTGATGTTATAACATTGGCGTTTGCTGTGGTGGTATAAGATTAGCGTTTGCTGTGGTGATATAAGATTGGCGTTTGCTGTGGTGATATAAGATTGGTGTTTGCTGTGGTGATATAATATTGGTGTTTGCTGTGGTGGTATAAGATTGGTGTTTGCTGTGGTGATATAAGATTGGTGTTTGCTGTGGTGATATAATATTGGTGTTTGCTGTGGTAGTATAAGATTGGTGTTTGCTGTGGTGATATAATATTGGTGTTTGCTGTGGTGGTATAAGATTGGTGTTTGCTCTGGTGGTATAAGATTGCTGTTTGCTCTGGTGATATAAGATTGTTGTTTGCTCTGGTGATATAAGATTGGTGTTTTCTGTGGTGATATAAGATTGGTGTTTTCTGTGGTGGTATAAGATTGGTGTTTGCTATGGTGGTATAATATTTGTGTTTGCTGTGGTGGTATGAGATTTGTATTTGCTGTGATAATTTAAGATTGGTGTATGGTGTGATAATATAAGATTGGTGTATTTTGTGATGGTATATAATTGGTGTATGTTTCGGCGGTAAAAACTGGGTGTATAATGTGATGGAATAACTAATTTGGGTGTGATGATATGAGGAAATATCTTTAGTAATGAGATATAGATTAGATATGTTAAAAGCTAAGTGTCTTCAGGGATTGTTTCAGATAAGTGTTTTAGTGGTGTTGAGAGGTGTCAACTTCGTAGTGAAGAGACGTATAGATGGTGTAAGCTTCTTCGTTGATCATGAGAGCTACGTGTCTTCGTTGATGATGATCATTAAGTGTGTACCACAAGCGTATGAGCTATTTGTCTCCAACAGTGGTCTTGTTTGGTCTAAGTATTTGCGGAGTGAACCAACCCTTGCTGTGAGGCAGTCTATTGTTGGAGGTCTGGAGCCAAGCTTGAGTCAGCTGCGAGTGCAGCCAATGCGAACAGCGCAGCATCCTTGTCGGTGATTGGCACGTCAATGGTGGTCACGTGGTCAGCCGGTTCGAACAGTTTTCATCGGCGTCCACGCAAGAAGTGGAAGGCACCGCAAAGACGCTAGAACTATATATTACACTAACACTCTTTTGCCTGCTCTCTCTTCGTCTTCTTCTTTGCTGAGGTCAGCATTCAATTCCTCATTAATTTTCCTCACACAATCTTTACTCTCGAGTCCTACTTATGGATCACGAATGATCAGCTGTACAGCACATGGTGCATGAATAGTTTGCGATTATTTGAGAGGATGCCTTCCGGAAGATGTTCATTGTGATCAAGAAAGAAGTTACAACTATACACAATTTAACATCTTCGAATTTCTTTTTTTTTCTTGGCTTGTATATAACTAAATAAACAAGCATAGTTAATTAACACAGCTTATTTTGTGCTACCGAGTGAAAACTACTCAACTAAGTAGGGTTGCAACAATGCATGCTAAATCGATATTTTCATAAGATGCTCAATCGACAGTGAGAATAGAAAAAGCCGGCCAAGGTTTGGAATGTTGACTCTTAATACGAATAAATCTTCTGGTTCATACTGATGCTCAGTGAACAATGCAATCTTATTTTAATGGAGCTAAGGCCAAAATTGATATGAATTTGACATGATAAATGCTTTTTAGCGGGGTGATAGAAAATTGTTTAAAAAAATGTGCGAAGCATTAGTTTAGTGTCATAGACTTATGTGGGTATAATTTTTAGGTTATGCAAACACTCTCTGTTTTTCTAAATTGAGTACATTGAGCCGAAAATTGAGAAAATAACTCTCAGCTATCCGACGTAAATGCACCGATAAGACGGAAGTCTGGAAATGCGGATTTTTGGATAGAAACGAATGTTGAAAATTAAAGGAATTGAAGTTGATGTACGTTCAGTTAAACCGAGTTTCTAATGCCCTGTCTTTACGATTATTTCGCCCTGCCTACTGGGCAGTTATGTCAGTAAAATTGATATGAGATCAGACAATCAATCAAATTTTATTCATTATGTTGATTCTTTCTGTGTTCTACTTCAACCATTAAAATAATATTTTCTTTTTCAAATCCATTCAACAAGTCAGAAAAGTGTAAACTACAAAGTGTAGGTCTATGCGTAAGGCTTTCAAAAAGTTCACGCACACACAAAATTTTGACGCGCACACTGCATCGTTTCTTTGGGTGGCTTGGCGGAAGTGCTTGGTTAACAGTTTATTGTAATCACAAAAATAAACCTGTTACAACTATCCGCATGTGGGTCATTTTTTATGACCTGCAAATTACTGACAATTAAACGCGAAAATGTACAAAGTTTACAAATAATAGTGCTTTAAGCGTTTTAGTATACACAGTACGAAATTGCCCCCCCCCCTCTCTCTCTCTCTCTCTCTCTCTCTCTCTCTCTCTCTCTCTCTCTCTCTCTCTCTCTTCAATTGCTTTTAAACTTTATTTCCCAGACTTATGAGGAGGAGACTCGCCATCCTGTTTATTCATGTTCGGCATTCACTCTGAGCGAGTTTCAGTGAGCAGCAATTATTGTCGACATACCTGGGACAGTAAATACTATTTAGCCGTCCACGGGTACTAAGTACAAGGAGAGCATATATTTAGCGCCCCATTTACCATGTAAGTGATGGCATAGTCGAGCCCCCTCCGTACTTCGTATTTGTACTTAACAAGCTAATCAACTCTGTACATCCAGCTAAATTCTATCTTATGTGCCATCGTTGTCAGGACGCATTGGGTGACTTTTTAAAAAAATTTAACGTGGGAATTTCAATAGCTATGAAGTTAACTTAGACAGATTATCAGTACTCAGAATGTACTTATCATTTATGGTTGATAACAAAAGTTAGCATTTAGTCCGTCGCAGATTTTGGTGAAATAACAAACCGTTAACGATGGGGATAATAAACCTTACGATGGGGATATTATATCTTACGATGGGGATATTAAATCTTAAAATCAAAATCCCTGCATATTACACCGCATAATTTTATTATAATGTCGTGGCAGGCGCAAATGCGCTTAAATTCGATCACCGGTTTCCAAGTTTTTTTTACAAGTAGGTAGGGGACACCTGTAGGAATAGTGGCTGACGCATTCGATTTGTTGTTTACATGGCAGTAAATGCCGAACTGAGTGGACGACATAATTATTTAGCTCTTTCACTCCCTGTCATCTTAAGGCATGTCGGCGTTAATGTTGGTTTTTATTTACTTTTACTTAGAGAAACTCGTTCTACTTTGGCCTTTTCAAATTGAGATCAAGAGAAACAATCATACCTGTTTTGTCTGAGTTCCACATCTCTTCTTGCGTCTTCTCCAGATAAGAAATGAATTACACACTATTCTGTCTAATAGAATATCACTTGTGTTGGTAGGCTATCACACACCAGCACATACCATGCTTGGTTTCAATTCTAAATATTTAGAAATAGAAAATACGATAATGGTCTACTGCACACAAAAAGAGAAAACGAAAAAAAAAAAATATAATGTGCATAAGAAAGAAGGAGAATAAATTGGAGGCCTAAATCGCTAAAATAGCTTTAAGATTGATCTACTTGTTGTATCATAAAGTGCCTGGAATACATTTCTAGTAATATTTGATTATTTATATGTATACCGGGGTTTCTAAACGGTTCATATTAGATTCGAACAGCGCACCTCTTGCTCGTCAGTCCAGGGCACTAACCAACGGAGCTATCCTCGGTTCTTAACACTCAAAATTCGACAAAAAAAATTGTAAAATTATTACATTAAGGGAATTTAAAAAAAATTGAATTCTGTGTAGCCATCCTAACTAGGCTAATATTTAATGTTTTCTGAAAAAATTTTAACATGTTTTAGACGGAGTACTGGGCCGTACATCTAAGAAGTATTCTTACAATTTTCAAGTTTCAAAACTCGGCTCTCATTAGAAAGAAGCACAGTGTATCAGAACAGTATTGCTGAGAAAGACTGAGACTTAATTTAAAAAAAAAACTCTATAAGGAAGAAGCACAATGTGTGTTTGCTACTGAGAACCTGCATCCCTGACGGTCGCTACTCCGGGAAGACAGCACTACCACCTAGCACGCCCAAATAGCCAAAAGAACGCGATGCTTTGTTTTTTCACCCCGCCTTTTTAGCAAGTTCATTAATATTCATCTCACTCTTCGTGGGTTCAATATCCCAAACGGTTTTGACTTCCACTTGTTTTGTTTTAGCCTTTGAAAATAAGATTAAAAAATGCAGCCCGCGGCCACATGTGTCTATCTGCCAGGTCGGGTTACACCTAGTGAGACGGTGAGAAGATCGAAGTTCCCTGGCAAAAATACTTCTCGACTCCCAGAGGAAACATAAGTTACAGCTTCGGGATTTAAGGGTGACGTATACCGTAATGACCAGTGCATTGAATAAGTCATAATGTCATCTCTAAACTGCGTTAAATAACCAGGGCCATTTTTTTTTCTCCCAGGCCTAAGTTTTATAAAGTTGTGAGGAAGCTTCTGTTTCGAAGTGCGTGTATATTATTTGAAAACAATCCTATTGATAAGGAATGTATGCTAAGTTCTTAAATTTAATTTTTTTTTTTTATTTATTTAATTTTCTCCCCTTTAATTAATGTGTAATACTTAGATACAACTATGTTTAAGTAAAACTTTTTGCTAATTGTGTTGCTGCATGTATATTTGTATAACTGTTTATATGTATTCATCTTGCAAAGCGGAGAGGCACTGTTACATTTAATGTGAAAAAATTGCGAAGCCTTTTGGCAAACGAGGACAAAGTTGAAGGTAACAAAATTATGGTGCATTCCTTGCGGTCGAGCAATTTTATCCTGTAAAGTGGAATGGTGTAAGATTCGATTTTTTTTACTGTTGTTACCCCATTGGTCCGGGGGCGCGGTGGTCCAGGGGTAGAACATCGGCTTCCGACACAAAAAGTCCCGAGTTCGAATCCTGGCGGTTGCGTTCCCTACTGGTTGGGTCGGTGTCAGTATAATGTGACCGGCTGAGACAGGAGTCATGGTATCCCCGCCCTTTCTTGTGTGTGGCAGCACGTAAAATTGTCAGACGTCCGTCTTGGGGCCCCTCTACAAAATAGCCTATATAGTGCTGCTGTTGGACGTTAAACCAACCAACCAACCCCAATGGTCCACAGCGGACCTCTGCTTTAAAAAAAAAAAGGGGGGGGGGGGGGGTTATTGAGGCCAGCTGATCGAAAAGTGTCTGTCAGGAAGGGGGAGGGGTGGTGGTGGTGGCTCAGGGCAATCAAAGGCTGTTTATCTATCATACTAAAATATAATTACTTATGGATCCACCAATGTTTTTGAACAGGAAAAAAGCATTAATGGAAACGAGTTACAGCGGTGCAAAAAATGTGCCAAAAACTACTCCACCATCAACATTAAGGCTGCTGTTATTATGGTTCACGCCAGAACAGATGGCAGATAAAAGCGATGACACTTGTGTGGGTGTTGCAGTGTTCATCAGAGTAAGTTCACTCAGGGTGTGTTGATTGGGAAAATTGCTCACGGTTTGACTGCTGATTGCAACATTAGTCAAACTCCTTTAACAGTGCACCCAATAGAAATTATATCTCTTAAAAAATGAAACTCATAATAATCCAAAGAATGCCCCCTTTTCATCATAATTTAGTGTGTTGTGTATATTATTGAAGAATACGGCATGATGGAAGGTATCTTTGATGAAATAAATTAATGTTCTGTGCGATTTTAAAGAGCTGGTCTCAAATGGCAGAGGGAGGCGGGAGGTGGGGGGGGGGGAGAAAGGGGACTGTAGGGTGAAAGGGTGGAGAGGGGGGGGGGGGGGGGGGGGGGGGGGGGGGGAGAAAGCTGACTGTAGGCTGGCCAGCGGGAGGGGGTGTCAAATGCCACCTGATGTCATTTAAGAACGCTCAACATGATACCCCAGTAGTTCTGTCCGCTGCGGAACAGTTGCAATGCTTCCCGCATGGCCTTGTACAGCTGCAGGGTCGTCAGATCGAGTGAGCTATGTCCGTGAGGTATTCATATCTTGAATTACATCAACTCACCTTCAAAGGGAAAATTTAGTGCATTTTAAAACACGCACAACATTTTACAGCACCCGTATTTTGTTTATGTTTATGTAAGCTATGTTTGGGGAAAAAAAGGCTAGATTTCGCAAAGGGTCGAACGGCTAAAGTGGTAAAGCGTTGATCTCCCAATGAGAAGGGCTCCGGTTCGGAATTTTTTTGTCTGATTGCGTACCCCCCGGTTGGGCCGCTGTCCGTATAATGAGACCGACGGATATAGTAGTGCTCGTGTATGGCAGTAGTCTTGGGGTCTGTTCACAATATAAACTATATAGTGCTGACGTCGGACGTTAATAAACAAACAAACGATAACAATGTCCCAATTGACTTGAAACTTTCTATGTTCCTCAGTTACACTCTCAACATGTCACAAGGTTGTTTGTTTGTTGTTGTTTTTTCATTGGGACGCTAAGTACCTTTTTGTATTGTTTTCTTGTTTCGTTATTTAACTCAACTATACAAATGCAATTACGAAAGATAAAAACAAAAATGTTAGACTTTACATTGAATAATGAAGAGAATATTGCACTTGTTCTTAAGTAAATTTTGTGAAAATCCCATGCATCAATGACTATATTAATCACTCTCACACACACACACACACACACACACACACAGATATTGTATGATTATAGAAATAGATAAGAATTAGACTTAAGAATGTAAAATTATGTGTCATATTAGAACTACGTTTATCTTTTACTTAAACTATGATTATAATATTGCACATAATTATTCTGGTTTAATACATATGTAGAATACATCAATGGTAATGCATTTTTTAAGCGGTATGACCAAATAAAAATACCAAATTATAATTTTTTTAATACTTATAAATATTTTCCATGCGCAGAAGATGTCTAATCCTGCAGTGTCCTCTAATGTTTATCATTGAATAAAGTATTTGATTTCGATACAAAGGAGTTTGAATGTCTGGATGTCCGGAATCTTTGCTTTTCTTTTTCTACCACAACGCTCGATTTGTCTACGTTCATATTCTTTGAAAAATGGATGTGTGGGGGTCATTAATGATTCCTAACATTTTGTTTGTTGTGCGTAGTTGCAAAAATGAGTCAAGGTCATTTTGTTTTTTTTACCCACTATTTCCCCTGCCTTTCTTACGATTTTACTCAGTCTGTCCTTGTCTTGTTTTTGGATGTTACCTCCCCAACAGACAATGGCAAAAGTTAATACACCCCTGACCATTGATGAATAGAACATTTGCACAAGATTTGGATTAATGTTGAAAGATCTGAGTTTCCTTAAGCAGTACATACTTGGTTTAACTTTATTCACAATTACATCTGTATTTTATTTCCATGTGACTTTATTGTCTAAAACAACTCCAAGGTATTTCAATGTACTTACTCGTTCAACTTTTTTCCTTTAATTATTAATATTTGCCGGTTTCTTATATTGTTTACGAAAAATATCAATAACTATTTCCTTCGTTTTACTAATATTCAGGGCCAGGTGGTTTATGTCCCACCAATTAACGGAAGATTGTATATCTTCTTTATAGTTCAGATCGTGATCATTTAATATTATTCCTATTAGTACAGTATCATCTGCGTATTTGTCAAGGGCACAAATTTCATGTTCAGATCTGCAGTCTGGTGTATATATTAAAGAGAAAGGGGGATAAGACTGTTCCTGTGGGACCCAGTATTAGTTTTTAATGTACTAGATGTTAATGTCGGGGCATAGTCTTACAAATTGTGGCTTAGAATTAGAGATGGATAAATATTCATGCTCATAAGTTTATTACTTAATAAATGTGTTTGTATTGTATTAAATGTTCTGGAAAAATCTTAAACTTTAGTCTAATACATGGGCCTGGTTTGTCTAGGTGGGGATAACCTTTATTGATCTTGGCGTCATCTACCCTCCTTTTAGGTTTATACTTTACTACCCCTGAAAGCAGGGAGTTTTCTTAGAAGAGACCCCCCCCCCCCCTTGTCGCAAGTGTTTCGACCCTAAACTCGTAACACTGTAAAAGTTTCGAGACGCGATTAGGGCATGTCTCACGGATGTCCTCCTGTAATCGGTTTTGTTCTTTTTTTTTGCACCTCTCTGGATTCGAACCCACACGCTCACGCTTCTAATCCACGGATATTACCATTTCGCCAGCTGAGCCCCTAATAGCATTTTCAATCCTTAGGTAACACCATCTCATTTCTCTTGCTACAGATCAACCTGTCTCAGCCAGTAGTTTTAGAGCTCTTGTTTTTTGTTTTGTTTTGTTTGAAATTAAAATTATAAAGATTTCTTTTAAAGGAGGAATATATAGAGAGAATAAATAAGAAAGAATAAAAAAAGAGAAAGAAAGGAATTAAGAGAAAAGATGTTTTCATTTTTTAAAAAAAGGAGGAAGCAAAAATACATTAACTGATGGTAAGGGGTCTAAAAGTACCCCTTTGAAAAAGAATATTTTCAAACAATTACATTGTATCCAACCCGTTCGTATGAACGGGACCCCAGCTTATACAATATAAACATGACGATTTGCTAAGACTAGAGAGTATGATCAAGGCCAAAGCAGATGGCAAATCTCATATTTATTTGATTTTATCTTATATTTTTATACAACCTGGAAGGTAATAAACGTCATTCAACAGTATCAGGACAGAATAATAATTATTATAAATTATACAAGTACAAGTATATCAATAGAGCTAAATAACCTGTGCTTCCCGTGGAAATTATCTCGTGTAAAAGCAACCAAAGTGATTGATAATGTTTTTTAAATCAAGTTAGGCTAATTCCGAGCAATTATTATGCCAAGTTTATAATTCAAAGTTGTATAATTGTGAAAACGAGCGCATGTGGCGAGCGCCGCGCAACAACAGTTGCGGTCTGATTGCTTCATGAATACAGAGTGGGACAAATCGGTCCTGGCTGTCAACCGCTCACCCCGGGGGCTCGACCACTATATAACCCCTTGACCAGGTCGATCAGCACATTGTACCTTCCCTGTCCGTGTCGCCTGTCGCCGCTGTGAGATTCGAGCTCTCCACCCACCACACCCACACTCACACGCTCTACCATGGCCAACTTCAACATCGCTTTCTGCCTGGTGCTCCTCGTGGCAGCCTTCACAGGTAAGGTGGCACACGCCTGGGGGTGTCCAGCTTGGTGCTTCTGGTGGTGCCAGGTGATACAGTCCTCTTGATACATGTGTATAGTTACAGAGAAGCCGAGCTGTGAGCATCCAGAGGATGTAGAACCTTATCATGTTGTCGCTGAAAAAACGCGAAACTACTATAGTTCTGAAAACGTCTGATCAACTTCTTTTGCTAAATGTTTTGGTGGATTATTTAAAAAAAAAAAGCATAATAACTTTTTAAAGATGGCAAACTTTTCCAATGGTCATCGCAGATTCTCCACTTTTTTGTTTCCAATAAAAATGAGATATTTATCCGTTTTCATGCACGATTGACCGGCCGGGCTGTAACTCCGCAATGTGTGTGTGTTGTTATAGAACAGCGGCATTACATAGAACGGTGATATTACTTCTATACACTGTGTTATCTAAAAGTATAATAATATCAAATATATCGCCGAACGATGTACCTTTAAAAAAATCATCAGCACATAAGTTTTAATTCATTTTCTACAGGTTTTATCCCTCAGCGCTTACCACTAAGAATAATAATTTTTTTCATGCACATGCATTGTTATATAAATATCGCTGTACTCTGACCGGTGCAATAAAGTTATATACACACGTAGTACAATGTAGCTAGGCTCTATTTACCTTTCGTGTAGGGGGTCCCCATATATCGGACTTTCTTAGTTTTGGGGCCAAAGCATCTTGCAACATTGGCGCAATGGTTAGGGCGTTGGGTCACCATTGTGTTCGATTCCCGGCGTGGTAGCAAACTGTTCTGGGGCCTTGTTTCAACTCAGCACGGAATGGGTTGTTCAGGCTCTATTTTAAAGTAAAGTGCGGCGAAGACAGTCATGGCAACCTGTCTCACAAATGCTGTTTGCCTGTGACACGCGGGACCCTAGCCCTTGGTTTCCTGGCACTCTGTCAGAGAGCTTGGAACAAACTGTCTGTAGTATAATAATAATTATATGAAGAAATATAATATCGTTTGAGCCCCAGCCACACATTTTTTGTAGAAGTGTAAATGAAACGATATTCTTCTGCAAAAATTGATAGAAGCCCATTTTAAGGCTTGATAACTTTAATTTTTTGTATCAATCAATCATTTCTTGGTGGTGAAATAAAATTAATTAATGTGACATTATAAATAGAGCCCCGTTTTAAAGGTGTGATAGATGTATCAATAGCAATAGCATATCGTTTCGGGAGTGGGATAAAATTCGTGTAGATAGCAAACGCAGGTCATTATGGGGTTGTGATCAGATTAATTTAGATACACCAATAGCAAGCCATTCTTGAGGCTGTAACCATCTTATATTCATTATAGGCCTACAACTTCACTCCAGGTGTAAAATGGCTGATCTAATTTCTAAAACATTAAAAATTCATCGAGATGATAATTACTGACGTGACGACATGTAGACGCCCATTCTTTGAGAGCCAGTGTCCTGTGGCCCCAGATGTAAAACCGTGCCCATGTTTGTTCCCCAGCCTCCCCCTCCGACGCGGGCGGTGTGCCGTGCCTGATCGCCGCCACTTGCCAGGACAAGTTCGGCACCGGCGCCGTCTGCGACAACGGTTTCTGCAAGTCGGCCAACCCCTGCAGCGCAGACGCCGAGTGTGTGGAGAGGTATGGAGCGGAGTTCAGCTGCCACTCCGGAGTCTGCGACAAGCACTAGAGTTGGATAGGTCTAATCTTGCTCGCCCACGCTACAAATACGGAACCCTCACTGTTCAAACCCTGGCCGACTATCTTCAATAAAACTACTCATTTGTTCTACCAAATATCTGATAGTCGGCGTTGTTATTGAGAGAGAGAGAGAGAGAGAGAGAGAGAGAGAGAGAGAGGGAGAGAGAGATAGAGATAGAGAGAGAGAGACAGACAGATAATGGTTGCGTTTATCGTAGTCCATTAGAAAACTAAGATAGTTTGCTATTCTGTTGTTAGTATAGAGTCCTACCAGTACTCCCACTGATCTATTTCTACTATAATTATCTAAGCCGGATCTGCGATAAAGCGTTCAATTATTACAGGCTTAACCATACTCGCTCATCAAACGATCAATACGCAATCCTTTAATCAAACTATACAATGTATTGTCTTCTACATGTAGTAGACATTGTAAAGGATCCTAATACATTTACGTGTATTTCATTAATCCATTGCATGGCTCTGTCTTAGCTTTAGTATTTCCTTAATCTATTGCATGGCTCAGTCTAAGGCGAAGTTTTCTCTTAGTTTTACGTCTCCTAATTTCTCACAAAGGAAAAAAAAAGAAAAAGAAAAAAGATACAGCTTTTGGGCTAAAATGAATAGACTAAAAATTTAGTTATGAATTTCTCTCATCCAAATTTTCCACCAACCGGTTAAAAAAAAATCGAATGACTAAAAAAATTATTGAAATTCCATTCCTTTTTTTTTTTATTAACTTAGATCTAAAAAAAAAAAAAAACAATTTACATAATTTACATTTACTGATTAATGGTGTTGATGTATGTAGGACTGCTGTCATGTATGGTTAATTTTCAAGATGGCCATAATCTGACACTATATTTTTTTTTATAGTCTAGTTGAATAATATCTCAGTAGGTGTATTACATGTAAAGGTCTCGAGTTGAACCGTGAGAAAACAGAAGGCATGGTTATAAGTCGTCAAAAACAAGACACCACAAAGCAATATTTACGCCGGCGGAACTGAACTGAAGCAGTGCGAGAGTTATTCAATGTACATATATTGAAATGGTTATCGAGTCAAGTGGGCAGAGCCTTAGTTATATAATGTGCTATCCTCTTCTTTTTCAGTGCTCGTTTCCAATAATCACATGACCAAAGTTTTTAATGTTTCCGATGTGTGCAATTTGATCTCCTTTCTAAAATACTCTAAATCTTTACTCATTATACATATGGGATCACGTGGTGCTGGATTCTTAATTACTATGAAAATGTTATGTTTGAGCGACAACTCAAGTGAAACAATAATAGCAACATATAGCGCAAATATTATTGTTCAAGATCAGATCAGCGGAAAACCGTCCAGCAACAAAATCTCTACCCCAAAATTACCATATCAACATAATCAAGCCAAACAGCTGAATCTAATTTTCTCTGTATAGAAGTGTGTCCTGTTTCAAGGGGAAACTTCTTTTGATCAACGCATCTGTTGAATTCAATCTCTGTGTTCTTTATCTACCATAATTATTTCTGCCAACTGTATAATTTAGTGACATCTATATATACCGGTATATAGGAGAGTCGAGGCGTTCTTCGGATAAAGCTCGAAGGCGGCTCAACCCATAATTATGCAAATTTCACAAAAGCTACATCTTACTAAATACTCTGTTTACCTGGTCCTTTTTTATTGATTTATTTTTTCATAAATTTATTATAATTAAAAATAAAAATAGCCCGCCTTAAAATCTCCGGATCGTCTTTTATAATAACTAGATCTAGGCTTGGTTAGTCAAAGCGTCATTGACTACCAAATGTTCTAATGGCACTGCTGCCTCTACCGCTGGACTTCAGCAATCTATCTAGATCTAGAATCTAGGCTTACATAAGCAATCTATCTAAATCTAAAATCTTGGCTTACTTGAGCAATCTTTCTAGACCTACAATCAAGGCTTAACTAATGAAAAGTGTTTAATAGATCTAGATTCTAAACTAATATAAAATTCAGCACCTTCATTTTGTATCCTTCCAAGGAGGGCAAATTAGATCACTCGGTAGAGCATTGATCTTCACTTCAGGAGGTGCGGGGTTCGAATCCGATCTGCAGCTTTTTTTATTCGATTTTAGTCCCCTGGTCAGTGTCAGTATAATGTGACCAGCTGAGACAGGAGTCATGGTATCCCCACCCTGTCAAATGCATGGCAGCACATAAAATTGTCAGACGTAAGTCTTGGGACCAGTCATCGTATTGGACTCCCTATAGGAACCTAGGAGACATTAATTAAATCATGTGCTTCAAGGGGTAAAATCTGTCAATTATTAGCAGCAGTAGTAGCGTAGCTGTCTAGATATAATATATACGAAAAGAAAAAGAGAGAGAGAGAGAGAGAGAGAGAGAGAGAGAGAGAGAGAGAGAGAGAGAGAGAGAAAAAAGAGAGAGAGAGAGAGAGAGAGAGAGAGGGGGGGAGGAGAGAGAGAGAGAGAGAGAGAGAGAGAGAGAGAGAGAGAGAGAGAGAGAGAGAGAAGAGAGAGAGAGAGAGAGAGAGAGAGAAAAAAAGAGAAAGAAAGGAATTTAAAAAAAAAAAAAGAAGAGAAAAGATGTTTTCATTTTAAAAAAAAAGGAGGAAGCAAAAATACATTAACTGATGGTAAGGGGTCTAAAAGTACCCCTTTGAAAAAGAATATTTTCAAACAATTACATTGTATCCAACCCGTTCGTATGAACGGGACCCCAGCTTATACAATATAAACATGACGATTTGCTAAGACTAGAGAGTATGATCAAGGCCAAAGCAGATGGCAAATCTCATATTTATTTGATTTTATCTTATATTTTTATACAACCTGGAAGGTAATAAACGTCATTCAACAGTATCAGGACAGAATAATAATTATTATAAATTATACAAGTATATCAATAGAGCTAAATATGGTCACACTTCGTCACACATGACACACAGAAATAAATTAATGCTTTGTCACACACCAAGCTACACACCCCTGATGTCACGTGACTTGCGTCCATTCCCTTATTTCCCAGAGCTGATGGTTCTCTTATCTGATTTAATTAAACATAATCTATTAGTAATGTATTACGTATGGTTCTCAAATGTGGTCCGTTATGGTGCGGCCATGCTATAACTGTTATAAGTATAGTATAACAAGTAACTGCGTGTAATTGGTAACTTTAATGACCTCAGAAAATGCTGTACAAGTTCTTTGGTCGTGAGTTACAGCGACTTCCATGAAAACTGTCAACCCTTCCTTCTGTTCCACAAAAGTACAAGATTCTTGTTTTCTATCAGCTTCATAGACCTTCTTGTCACCCGAAAGACAGCTTTCCTTCCTCTGACCCAGGATTTTCTAGGACAATCTAGTGGCTAATTGTGAATCCTGCCCGTGAATTGTGATGTAGCCAGGTTGGTCTATAAACAACACAAGTAAACAAGATTTAAGGGATAACACAAACACATATAATGGGTCAATGTTACCAATTGCAGTAATATGCTTAATTTGCTATGCAGATAAGTACAAAAAATACAGATCAAAAGATTTGCACAACCTAGCCCAGATGTTTGTGGCGGGTTTCCATGTGTAACTCAGAATTGATCAAAAATACTTTCCTTCACACTTGTAATCCCCACACTGACACACTTCAATATCAACAACGAGATTTGAACATCTGGCCTCACAGTCTCAATCACTTGCAAACTTGTACAAAAACACAAAGCTTAACTTTTCTCCTGAGCAAGACATATTTTATATAAGCCTCCCTTTTGCTGTTGACAAACGAGTCTCAGAGGTACATTCATGACTTCAGTCCGAACTTTTTAACAGAATCATGCAATCTGGTATGGCTTTTCAAGTTTTATGAGAGTTCTCATTGAATTATCAGCGGATGAGCTTTTACAACTACATTCATTTCTTAATGCTTTGGAAATATCCACACTTCAATCCAATTGTTCATAGCAGCACTTTCTTTTCATTCGTTCGTCAGTCGTAAATCTGCACAGATAAACAAAGCTAAAGAATCATTCTGTATGTTACTGAAAATTTTACATTCTAGTCTATTCTATTTCAGACAATTCATCAAGAATCAGGTATGTTTCCCACTGAAGTCAAATACATAAGTGTCACATGGCCACTGTATTAGCAGGATAGGACATCTCACACATAAATGTATATGCTACATGGACATACACAGATCAATATGTCTCTTAGATCAGTAGCTCCCTCATGGTGATGTCATTAATTTAAAATTAGTAAACAGCATGCTTTCAAACTGACATGTTTAATATTAAAAGATAAATGTACACTTAGGGTGTTATGGTAACACTAACACTTCAACTTTTTCAGCCTACGATATAGTCCCTATTGACCAATTATCTTATATGGTATCACTAACATCATAAAGGATACTAAACAGAGCTAAGTTTTCATTAGAGCAACAGCCAGGGAAATTTCAGATCGTCTTTCATTGCAAACCCCAGGGTTTTTAGTGCTGAATGGGACTTAACACCCTAATGGCTGATCACTCATAATAATTACTTCATTCCTATTCATGGAGGCAATTTTAATTTAAAGGTAAAGCTCTTTCAAAATGTACAAATAAATTGGCAGCCGCACAGTAAAACCCCTTCATTTTCGACTGGCAATGCATATTACAGTTCCATATTGTTCGGCACTGCAAAACATTAGATGAACAACAAAAATCTGTTCATCAAACTTAGGCTTACACCACACAGCAAAAGACTGGCTCATGACGGAAAGCCAAACACACACACACACACACTCTCTGTCTGTCTTTCATACTCTTTCCTCACTGTAACCCTATCACACTAGGAAAACAAATTATCTATTTACACAGACCTAAGAAAATTGGATTCTCCCTTCTCTCAGGTTAAACCTGCAGCAAAACCAAAAAACAAAAACAAAAAACATTTGAAAAAAAAAAAGAGTCTTTCCACTTTGGTGCAAGTATCCCTAGACATTGGATTTTAACATTTCTCGACAGTCCAATTGCACAGGATGTGATATACACATGGTCATCTCACTTTCTCCCCTGTACACAACATGTAGTAACGGCTTACAGCTTTGGCCCAATGCCTGCCCCCCCCCCCCCCCCCCCAATCAACAGCAGGAGTGTTTGCCTCTGACTACCAAACTTTCCCCAGCACACAGCATGTGCCGATAGCCTGTAGGCATCCAACACCTTCTAAGCCTAGTCCTAGCAGGAGTGTTTGCCTCTGACTACCAAACTTCCCCCAGCACACAGCATGTGCCGATAGCCTGTAGGCATCCAACACCTTCTAAGCCTAGTCCTAGCAGGAGTGTTTGCCTCTGACTACCAAACTTTCCCCCAGTACACAGCATGAGTCGATAGCCTGTAGGCATCCAACACCTTCTAAGCCTAGTCCTAGCAGGAGTGTTTGCCTCTGACTACCAAACTTTCCCCCAGTACACAGCATGAGCCGATAGCCTGTAGGCATCCAACACCTTCTAAGCCTAGTCCTAGCAGGAGTGTTTGCCTCTGACTACCAAACTACACAGCATGAGTCGATAGCCTGTAGGCATCCAACACCTTCTAAGCCTAGTCCTAGCAGGAGTGTTTGCCTCTGACTACCAAACTTCCCCCAGCACACAGCATGTGCCGATAGCCTGTAGGCATCCAACACCTTCTAAGCCTAGTCCTAGCAGGAGTGTTTGCCTCTGACTACCAAACTTCCCCCAGCACACAGCATGTGCCGATAGCCTGTAGGCATCCAACACCTTCTAAGCCTCGCCTGAGCAGGAGTGTTTGCCTCCCCTGCCCCCTCATCACATGGAGAAGGAGGACGAGGTTGACGGTCCCATCGATGATGATGATGAGGAGGAGGAGGAGGAGCTTCCACCACCAGACGGGGGAGGGAAAAAGGGGGAAAACTCTCCAGATTCTCTCGTTGATGTGTCGTCTCCATTAAGATCCTTTCTGCATACAGGACAAGTGCCATGCTAGAAAAAACACAGCACAGAAAAAAAACATGAATGTATTCTGTGTAACAAAACAAAAAAAGTGAAATAACCAGTAGCACTATTTGAACTCAGCAGAAGATGTAGGCCCTTGTCTAGCTATTTTCACATTATTGGGTCACACACAACATTGACAGGTTTCCCACCCACCCCCAGAAGACATCAATTTAGAATGGAAAACGAGCTTGATGTGTGATTCATTTGTCCCACAAACGGTTGAACTTGCTGCAAAAACTCAAACCAGGATATCATTTAACTAATATGTGATATCCATTTGAGGTTTCAGCCTGAAATCATGAAGGACAAAAACATAATTGGATATGGATAAAGAATTTCTCAGATAATAAGATAGATAAATGACTAATCTGAAGAAGCCAATTATTTTATTCATACCATCTCAAGCCACTTGACGATGCACTCCGAATGGTACATGTGATCACAGGGCAACTTGCGCACCTCTGTTCCAAGCTCAAAGTCCTCCATGCATATGGAGCACTGGAGTTGTGCATCTGTGGAAATAAACAATTGGAAAGTTTGCATTCATATCACTATTTAAAACCGATGTGATTTTTCTCACCCCCGGTGGTGAGAATAGTGAAACCCTTCCAAAATTTTATTCTCACCCCCTTCTCAATGATACGCCTTTAGACAGTATTGACACGATATGTTGATTTTTTTCCTCGATAAGGCATAATCTCTCTGATTTAAATTGTGCTCTCAACATTTTACCACTGTTTTACCAGGATAGCGAGTTACATTGGCTCGCTATTCTGGTAAATAGTAAAACGAGTTGGTTTAATGTCCAACGTCAGCACCATATAGGCTATATTGTGAACAGGTCCCAAAACATCTGACAATTTAGCTACACACGAGACAAGGCGGTGATGCAATGACTCGTGTCTCTGGCAGTCACATCAAACTGGCACCAGGTATGGTCGAAATTGCCTCCTGCGTCAGAAGCCATGTTCTATCCCAGGGCTATCCCCCCCATGTAGTACATAGGTACTACCTTATTTAAATTTATGAGTTTCGTGACAGTATTATTCAATTACATGTATAAAGACCCAAATCTTTTGCACTATGATTCTTTATTTACTCTGAGAATAAAACATGATTTAGGTACCTGTAGGGGAAGGGTGTGGTTGTCACTTTTGTCAGTGACAGCAAGGGGAAGGTGTGGGTAGAGTGACTGGTGCCAGAATGAGATTCCACTATTAGGCACCTTTCTGAATTTTTAAAAACAGATTTATTCTCAAACTTCTCGTTATTAGTAGGGTTATCTGGTTTAGGCTTTCGTTATTTCCAAATTAAATCATAGGACCCAAATAGAGAGGAAAACTGAGATTTTCAAACCTCTAGTTATTCAAGATGTTTTTTAAAAAGGGGACTACTGTATATATCAATAAGACTATTAATAGGCATTCTATGGTCTCTCTCTCTCTGGGTTCCTGGGTTCCCTCGAGGAATGTATGGCAAGAGAAGGTATTGATACAAGGTAAAAACTCAGGTGAACTGACTTACCAACGTGCGCCTGGTCAATGATGACTCGCTGCAGACCCTCAATCTTCTCCTTCTGTGCCGGGGGTGCACCGGTGCCTTCCAGGTGGTTCAGAAGCTGGACACACAACAACAACAACAGTTATCACAACGCTTCCAAAGAGATAGGCAACCAAAATTGTTTGTGATGAATATGTACATAATATTGCTACTCTTTTGTTAAAAAAAACAAATGAAAATGTATTTTTATTGCTACTCTTTTCTTAAAATTCCAACACTCATTAGATAAGCTGTATATCTTTACACACGATTATTAATGGGTTTATGGTGAAAGAGAAATTGTAGTTCTTCATACAATCACTTCTTTAAAATTTGACCTGTTAAAATGAATGCCTTGTGCCAACTTCATGGCCTTTGTGTTTAAAAGGACATTTTCTTTAAAATAAGCAACTGTTAAATCAAAACTTAATCTTCAGCTGTTTTCTCAGATACAACTACCTTAACTTGGTGGATGAAACATTTCTTAATTGTGACATAAAAGGAAGAAATCCATTGAAAGGAGAAACAAATTTCATTAAAATATTCCTTAATGTAAACACTCCACGAGAAAGTATGGCTTTTGAATTCTTGAAAAACTAAGCAGAGCAATTTCTTAAATCAAAGATGTCCAAGTACATGACAGGAATGTTTTTGTGGCCGCCCTAAAATTACCAGCTGCTTGTTTTTTTCATGAAAGGATTGCAAGAATAGAATTGAGCTTATAGTTTCACAAAACAAATTTGTTACAAATTGTTTGTAATCCTAGAAAAGGTCTGATTGTTAAACCTGCAAATGTACTTCTAATGTACAAAACTTTTACACTCTTGATACTAAAAAAGTGAAGGCACCAAATGTGTTGCAGGCCAGCTTGAATGTTCTAACAGTGTTTGGCTTCCTACCTGTGAAATGACAGTGTCCAGACCCCCAGCTCCCCAGGCATAGTCCCCTGGATTTCCGTGCAGGACTCTGGCAGCAACACAAATGTATAGAGGCCAAGGAAAACGGCACAAGTGAAAAATTATTCCTCTTTGATTATCAGGGCAGCTAAAAACATTAAAGTGCATGGAGGTGGTTTATAGAAGATTTTCATTTCAAATACTTTTCTTAAACAATGGTTTTCATAATAGGTGTTACTATATAAATAGCAGGGAGTTTAAGAAATTAAGTTTAATCTTCAGACCTTATATCTATAAAAACACAACATTTCTTATGATATATGTACAATTGCTATACAAAAGGTCACGACATTGCAACTATGCAAGTAAAGAAGCATACAGCCCAAGGTCAGACTTTGAATCAATCATAGGGCTGGATAACAGTTCTTTAGCACCAGAGGGTTTTCCACAATATCACCTCAGTTGTATGTCATATCTCATATCTAAAATACTAAAGAATCAGAATGTTCTAGAAATGAGGTACAATGGCGAACCATACAGTAATATACAACTGAAATGGAGACATGAACACCTAACAGAAAGCTCCTGGTTTAGCGATTGCTTTAAAAATGTGTCTAAGATGTTTGAGGCAACCTGACAAAACCTGCAAGAGTCAAAACATTTTTGGCTATTGCACGAGTGACAATCATAAAACCGATATATTTCTAAAAGGAACAGTCTCTAATATAATGTCAAAATCAGGCCAGTTTCAGACTGGTACTGATTTTTTTAAAGCCTGATATAAAAAAAATAATTGACGTGTGGCAGATTTTGACAGATTGACTCCCATATTATTTACAGGCTTAAACTTCCAGGATATGATTATGATCTGGAGACCTAGAAAATTAGAGTGCATGTTTTAAGTCAAGGCTAAGACATCTAACACTACCAGAACACAGCACAACATTCAGAGTTACCCTTCCCTAAAGATATAAATTGTTTACTTACAACGGACTTCCACGTCCTAGGTCGGTGCCCAGCCTCTGTAACACATAGTTGATGATGCTGGCAAAGAACAAGGAGAAAAAAAACCTTCAAAGCACAAACCAGATTTTTTCCAGGACATACAACTATAGTTATCTTCTTATTCAAAGTGTGAGATCTGTTGAGATTTTTAGTGCACTTGTTCAGACCAGAGTGATTGCTTTTAACTTTAATTCAGCCTCTGAGCTAGTAGCAATAAGATTGGCATATCAGGGTTGTCAAAGCACCCCTTACATTAAAGGCATATAACATCTGCGTTTTTTTAAGGGTCCGAGTTATACATGTGTTGTTTCCCTTAGATCTAAGCCAGATATGTTTTTTATACAGTTGTTTCAGTCAACAAGGCATTTTAGGAAATCAAGACCACTTCTCTGTGTATTAAGGCAACTTCTCTCTGTCTATGGTGTAGCTATATACTATCTACAAGACAATCAGGATGGCAACTCCTCTGTCTATGGTATAGCTTTGAAACTCTTTAATAATATACACAGTTGTCTCCTCGTAAGAACTCTCCGCTTGCGAACCCGTTTTCCCTATGAAACATGTTTTAACAGAGCCGGATACAAATTTTTGGGTTTTTTTGTCAAACTAAGACATTATTTTTCACTTCCCCTCCATGGTGATCATTTCTATAGTGATCTAAGGAGTGTGGCGCGTATGGGTGAGAGGACGGGCGAGGGGTGAACATAGCCTGCACGAGCCCTTTAACCTTTACTAACAGTAGACTAGGCTACAGCCATGTAAGCTCATCAGAGAATCTTCCTTCCGCTATCTCTTTGTCACACCAAGTCGTAGTGCCTGTAGGTCTACTGTCAGGAAACTCAAAGAGTTTTACATTGAGTTGTTGACCAACAAACCTAAACCCCTTCGCCCTGTAAGTAGGGCCTGTCCCCGAATAACAATCAGACGTGGACAGCAGTTGTTTCGTTATGCCAGAGTGAGTAGGTATCCAATCATTGGGGAGTAAATGTGGCTTGACCTTTCAACAGGCACCCCAATTTTTTAATCTGAAGAAATTTCTTCCGCCATAATTTTGTCACGCCAACTCCCGGCACCTATAAGTCAAGCGGCTGGAAAATCAAAGAGTTTGACATGTAGGTGTCAACCGTACAAGTGTCTGCTCTAGACTATTAATCATCGGTGGGCACAATCGTTTAGTTACGAAAGACTGGGCTTCCAATCACTGAAGAGTAGGCAGGACTTGAACAATTACGCAAGGTGTATGTTAAAACAAGTGAGATAAAG
The DNA here is from genome assembly GCA_003991915.1 of Elysia chlorotica. Lineage (NCBI taxonomy): Eukaryota > Metazoa > Mollusca > Gastropoda > Plakobranchidae > Elysia > Elysia chlorotica. The sequence continues at coordinate 67,522 of RQTK01001139.1, read as the reverse complement.
GAATAGGGCTACTTGGCATTTACTCAGCAACACCCCTTTCCAAATAAACGTAAGAACCCCTCCGCCTAAAAACCTGTTTTTCTTATAGCGGGTTCTTAGGCGGAGACCATGGAAATCAACAGGACAATCAGAAAATTAAGGCAACCCCTCTCTCACTATGGTGTAGCTATGATGACGCCGAGTAATGGCGACATGTTGTTTGTTTTTCGATGTAACACACATTGACTGAATAAATTTGAATTTGAATTTTGAATTTTTGAAACTCTTTGATATATACTATAAACAACACAATGAGAAAATTAAGGCAACTCCTCTCTGACTATGGTGTAGCTATGAAACTCTTCAATCTATATTTGTCAATTTTTTTTAAGTTACCCTTGTCTGAAAGAAAAACCTGTTTCCTACATATCACTGTTGAAGAATTTTCTAAAGATATTATGTGTTTTTCAGTCAGTGTATTAATTACTGCAACAGGGAAGTTATTTATATCTTATGCACAAATGATATGGAACTTTGACTTACTGGAATTTTTGAGAGGTATGACAAATGTTATATCAGCACAACACTGTTTTTCATCAATGAAAATCACATTCACCTTCTAATCTCAATATTCATTATTACAAATCACCCATGGAACTATCCCAATGTTCAACATCACAGTTTAATTTTTTTAAAGGGCAAAAAACAAAGAAAATTCTTTTTTTCTTCTAAAAGAGAAGTAAAAATCAGGAGAGCTTCCTGTGGCGTGATTACCCGTGGAAAGTCTGCTGGCCGGGCTGGCCTGGGTCTGCTGTGTGGATGTGGAACATGGCGCTGGGAGCCACACCTCGGAGCTCGTCTTCATCCACCAGCTCGACAAACGCTCCGCCCTCCCCGTGGGCCCGCGCCGCCTGCCGCGTGTTGTAGCGATGTCTGGTGCCCATGGTGGGCCACACCGTACCCTGGCCGCCAGCGTTCCGCAGGGGATCCATCTCCAGAAAAGCTGAGTGCAGCATCTGGTAGGATAAAAAACTAAGGTAACAGCTAATGCTGCAAAGCATACGCAACAGCAGCCATGTGTTATAAGGCTGATGCAGAGAACCATACTGTGACACCAACCAAATACAAATTGCAATAAGCAATAGAATATGTTCAAACAGGGATGCCACCCAAACCTGGCAAAATTTCCAGAACTGCGGTAGTGGAAAAAGAGGGGGGTGACACCTCCCTGGAGCTGAAAATTTTCAAGATCTTAATCCGTCTAGAGAGGCTCGAGGTGAAACTTGAGGTTATAAACGGTTACATTTATTAAAGGAAATAAATGTATGACATTTATTATTACACGCTGACAGATATTTGCAGGTAAACAATACATACAACAGACTTCCTTCTTTACCAGCTTCCTTTAGACCTATATCATTTAATCTACTAACAACATTTTTTTTTTAAATTATTTTATCCCTGAGTAACTGGGCATATAATCATATATCATTAACGTACCTGTTAGATTGAAGGCGCAAAGGATCAGTTTTAAAATTTTCTCTTAGGGTATCGAGTGATGGTGGGCTTGACTCTAATCAGTCCTACTCCAGGCTTAAATTGCGCCTATTTATAGTAATCTGTTTCTGCAAATCACTACTATCATGTTACAATGTGTCATATTTCTTTCTATACCAGTTGCAGCTGAAATAAATTAGTCATATTAGGAAGGTGCAATTATTTTTTAAGGAACAGAAAAAAAGAGCTCTATGAGCTGCAATTTAGTCGAAGAGCGTAAAATGGTTGCATTTTCACGTTAAAAGTTCCTTACGTTCAGAGTTATATTTGTCAACATTTTTTCTGTTCTATATCCTCTTTTCCATTATGATTTCTTTAAACATTTGATCGACACGAAAGACGGCGAGAGATTGCCACTTAACTTACCTCAGCAAATTGTGCAGCGGGATCTGTGCTGCGAGAGTCAGGCTGTCGTGGCGGTGCAGGCCTAAAGAGAGAAGAAGGAAATACCAGAACCAATTTTAATCATTAGTTCCAAAAATAAATATATGCCCAGTATTTTTTTCAATAGTATTATTACATTTGGTCTGATAAAAAGAACATGTAACATGATTTTGTACATGTTTTTATTTATGTCCTGTCTACTGTATTAGTAACTATGAAAGTTTAAATTTGTTAATTCGATCAACAGCTATAAATACATGCAGGAAATGAAACCATTGGACAATCTTATCTGTGAAATGTCAAACTAACTGAATTCACAGGTTTTATTGAGCCAACTTGAATTACACAAAAAATATATAAATAATGAAAAAGGGCTGTGTCTTGTCTTACCTCTCCATCTCTTCAATAAAACCACTATTACATCTGGAACATGTGTATGACTGGAAGATGGAAGAAAACAATTCAATACAATTTAGAACTGTGGGTGGAATTAAGTTTCACAATCGAAATATATCTCCAATAAGTAATTTGCCGCTAACGCTAAGCGTTCTTAATCCTAGAACAGAAAGTCAATGTAACCTTGATGATAGTTGTGTATGGAGTCATGTGCCACTGCTATATTAGTCTAGGTCCCAACCAGTCAAATTTGAAAGGTGAGGCTAGGGAATGAGAGGTCAGATGAGCCAGTTATGAACACTCTATCTCTCTTCTTCTTCCTCCTCTTTTTTTTCCCTTCTCCTTCCAAGTCTCTCTCGCCTTCATAATCAAAATCTTTGTTCAATCCCTTTCCTGTTTTGCCACAACCCTCTGATAAGAAGCGGTGTGCTATAATTCTGAACCAACCTGTCCTTAATTTATAACTTTCTTCTAATTTCTTTGTAGTTTTGCCTTGTATACTGTCTTAAAAAGTTCTTATTTTGTAACAGGACCATAGAGTGGGACACCCAAGATTTGATCAGTCACATTTATACTCACATGGATCCAACCATATATATGGACAAATGCAAGAGTGGGTCGAATCACACCATTTGGGTTCTAATGACTTGTTAGCTTCATCTCCATACCTTATAAATCTTCACTCATGTACATCCATGGCCACCCATGGGGGGGGGGGTAAGAGTCACCCCTATATGGCTGTTGTTTTTAAGTTTTACAAACATTGCCTGGTAGCCCTACGCCCCTTTCTAATTTTGACTAGCAGTGAAGTAGCTTCTAGTGCTGTTCTTTAATTGTACACCATTCATATAAATTTATTGTTACGTAATTTAAAAAAGAAATCTTCATCAGCAACTTTCATCTATTATCTGCCATGTACATATGCACAACACTTGTGATTCTATGCGAAATGTGCACTTAGTTTGCGCTAACCAAGGCTACTCTAATTCATAGTTCAGGGTGTCCAGCAAATAAGTTATATCTAAAAATTACCACAGGGAACAAAATGTACTGCCTCGGAAATCGAAAGAAAAATTGACAGTCTGCCCATTACCAGGGTTTTACTTATAAATATTAAATATTAAACTGTTAACAACTTCAGCTTATCTTACTTTCTAAGTGCATTAGTTCTGTCTTATTCATATCAGATTGTCAAAAAAACAATGGGATGAGACAAGTCTAGTGTGTAATTGTTACACCTATAAAACTAATTTTTGCCATAAGAATGTTCATTCTCAGCCAACTAAAACCTATCTAGATCTACACTATTTACAAAATTTCGTAATTATTTTATGTACATGGGGGAGTAGAGAGTCTAGCTCATGCTGGAGTGTCTTTAAGGCATCAATTGTAGCTGGATCTTGTTTTTTTTTGGCTCTTGCATATTTTTTTCAAACTTTTAAGCACATTGCTATATTATAATTAGTTATTACACTAAATAAGGCATGGCTTTGGTTCTAAGTGCACCCCTTTTTCTCTGCATATATATTCCTTGTCAGCATATATATCTATATCTAATTCCAGTATTTTTTTCAAAACATTTTCCTTAGCCTTCTTTTTCTTTGTACCGCTTACAAACTTAAAGTTCCCTTTCTCTCCTAGAATTTTAGATTAAGAATAGATAGTCCAGATGTAAGGCTGATAAAACTAAACAGTTAACTTTGAAGATAATTGGATAAATTTTAGATTTCTTTATTTCAAGACTAGAAATTTAAAAAAATGTCTGGAGTCTAGATTGTGATTTGTCTATTCTTATATTCTATTAACTCATATCCTTGGTAAAACTCCAACAAGAATCTAGAAGACATCGGGTGATTTGGATGCTGCATTTCCATTTCAGTGCCACTCTTAGAACGGATCTATAGTTGAGCGGAAACAGGTACTAGTAACTGATTACCTGAACTCACTAGTTTTTCATTGAATCATTAGTAAAATAAAAACCAACAGCAATAAAATCCAGTGACATTCTAATTATCAATTCTTATTCCTTGATACAGATATTCATTTTCACCCTTTAATACAACTCTACTATCAACTCAGACCGGATATAAGAAAAAATGTCGACCAAAAAGAAAGACTTTAGATAAACTTTAAAAGTGAACGTCAAACTAGATTGTTACAGCAAACCTTAAAGGTACAGCAAAATTGCCGATCATAGTGCTTGATCTGTTTTTAACGATCTTGTGTGCAAGCAGCAAAGTTAAGACCATTTAATTTAATATATATGGCATTAACGTCCCTAATGCTAAATTAACGACTTTTTTACGATCTTGCTGGACACCCTGATGATAAATATCCAAGAGAACTGATCTAGGATTGACCAGACCACAGACTCAAGCGCACTCTGTGACTCTTTACAAGTCCGTTTTTTCCTTGTTTAATTTATGAAATTTGATCTTTGTCGGGTTGAAAGGCTGCTGATCGCTTATATGAAAATCAGACAAAAATACTTGATTTCATGAGAAGCGTGACAAATTTCGGGGTGGAAATTGGTAATTTGTATTTTTAGCTTAGAACTCTGAGTAATGTGAGACAATGAGACAGGACCAATCAGTTTAATCCAGTTGTGATGGAACTGACATCGGCCCCAAAACCCTTTATCTGGGTCATGTTGGACAGCACACTGTTGATAGGATCAGATTTTAGTGGCGACATTTTAACATTGTGCTCATGTTACAAGTGTAAATCAAGATCTAGATTCTACTCCTAGACTAAATCATTGATACATCCTACTAAAAGATAGGCTCCCCTAATAGAGAATAAGGTGCAGTTTTTGGAATAAATCTCTGCACACATTAAATTAAATATTGGCACTCCTTGAGTTTTGTGGTCCCTAACCTGTGGGCGATCAAATGCTTGGTGGGCCGCTGGGCGGGATTCGCGGGCTGGATTCGATTACAATGGGAGTCAGTCAAACTGAAGAGAGAAGAGATAGGGAGGCAGAGAGACATAGAGACAGACAGACAGACAGAGCAACGAGTGTGAGAGACAAAGATAGAGATCTGAAGTTTCAATTGCTTTTAACAGATCAATCTGGCCTAATTCTTATGTGCTTGTGTATGTTGTACCTTCCTCGCCCGCATTTCTACCAGTGTTCAAATAAACAACTGAATTCAATCAAATCGCGTCCTGTCTTTTTGAATCAAACAAAACATGCCAATACGGTACAATAAAAAGTAACAAAAAGACACGGAGTACAGCTGACAGGTGTTTTAATCAATTTTAATAGAAAAAAAATAACAAAAAGACAAGGGAGTGCAGCTGGTTGGTATTTTATTCAATTTTATCGACATTTTAACATTGTGCTCACTTTACAAGTGTAAATCTACTCCTATACTAAATATGATTTTTTACTATTAAAAATCATTGATACATCCTACTAAAAGATAGGCTCCCCTAATAGACTCAATAATAGAGAATAAGGGTCCGAAATAGATATCCCAATTGCATAACTTAGACCAGATCTAAAGAAACCAGACTTGGGATTAGATCTAGATCTAGATTCTATGAACAGGATCAGGATGTTTTGATTTTTCTAGAAAATATAGATCTGTCTAGATTATATAGATATGTGAATGTTTGTTAGAAATCAGCCAGGGGCTTATAATATGGATCTAGATCTAGATCTAGATCCGTATAACCTCTATACATATTTAGAGAATTAACCAGAAATGCTTACTGGGATATTTGGTTGAACTTCTCTATTACATTCGTGGCAATAAAACCTATGGACAGGGTTCTCTACAGTAGCTTCCGCCATCTTGTTGCTGTTTCAAGTTTCCAGTTTCCACCACTAAATTAATCTAAGCCTCTAGATCTATCTCTTCAGAACGAGAAGTTACATGACGTCATTGAAAGCGGAAGAGCTTATGAAATCAAAAACCAAAACGAAAAGTAAAAGTACTGACAGAAGAAAATTCGATTGGTCCGTATTGTGTCTCCGGGGCTGCTGTTGTGAATATAAACAATAGCTTACTTGTCTGTTGAGATCGTCGTATTTCCTGTGGGGCGAACTGGCTAAAATGGTCGAGCGTTAGGAGATCCGCGGATCCAACGATCGGCAAATATATTTGTCCGATGTTCGTTCCTGGTCATTGGTTGGGTCGGTGCCATTATAATGTGATCAGCTGAGACATGGGTCATGGTATCCCCGCCCTGTCTCGTGTGTGGCAGCACATACAATTGTCAGACGTCAGTATTGGGGCCCGTCGTCGTTTAGGACTCTCCAGGGTAACTTAGGAGACGTTAAACACGGAAGAGGGAGCTAACTCTCTCCATCGCTCTATAGAGAGATTGTCGTACTTTCCAGGCAACCTAGAAGTCGTTGTTCCCATCATCATCATCATCATCCTCATCATCATCATCATCATCATCATCATCATCATTATTATTATTATTATTATTATTATTATTATTATTATTATTATTATTATTATTATTATTATTATTATTATTATTATTATTATTATTATTA
>RQTK01001139.1:48065-58282 GCA_003991915.1 Elysia chlorotica | reverse complement strand
CATCATCATCATCAGCAGCAGCAGCAGCAGCATCAAATCAAAATTATATTATTGTTATTATTATTATTATTATTATTATTATCATCATCATCATTTAAATATTTTTAATGCTCCTTACGATTGAACACACTTTAAATATCGATAAATGACACAATTTATTAGATCTACGGTGGGTTTATATCCTCAAAAATTACACGACTTTAGTATAAAAGTGGACCACGAAGTTTGGTTTCTTTTGTTTTATGATTAACTGGTAAAAGTTTTGAATTCTAAAGGTGCCAGTACACAGAACTGAAAACAGCTTCATTCATGCAAAATTTCAAAAAGATCGGTGCTGTAGTTATCCTTTACAGGTGAGCAAAATGTGAGCCTTTTTTATATATAATATTATACATAACAGTTCTTTCACCTGTGATACACACTGTACAAGAACAAAAGCATGAGCTCAAAACTTTAAAAAAAAAAACACATGCACAGAAAGGTATGTCCATTAACTTTATTATCGTGTAGACCCATGAATACATTCAATAGAATCTACTTTGAAATAATGTTAGAGGTTTGTTCTTACATGTATCGATCTTGTTTCCATCTCTCTCTCTCTCTCTCTCTCTCTCTCTCTCTCTCTCTCTCTCTCTCTCTCTCTATTTCCATATTTCCCTCCCTCTTCCCTCTACTCTTACTTTCTGTATACATGATTACATTTGAAATAATTTATTTCATTTTTTTTATATTTTTTTTGTTTACATTAATCAATTGCCTTTACATAATACATCACAAGAAATTTTTTGCTCGATTACGCCCATAAACAATAAGAATCTCAAGCCCTCATAGTATGTGGACAATCGTTTTGCTAAACACAATACACGATATAAAGCACAAAAAAGGTTAGGATCTAAGTAAGTACAAAAACTGATATCCTAAAATAAGATTAATTGGTTGTTGGTTACCGTCAGCAATTAGGCTGTATCCCAAACGGATGCTAATATTAATCTATGAAAGATTACTTGTTGCCATTTAGAGGCAATGCGGGGATACCAGTACTTTTGTCCCAGTCGGTCACAATGTATTCATGCGGATGCAACCACTAGGGCTATAATCCGGCATATAATGTAACCAATTCAATCATTAGATCGAAACAGGGACACCCTGAAAAGCCCAGCAATATACCAATTGCCATCCCCTTGAAAAAAAAAAAACCCACCCTAAAAGCAAGACAAACATCAACATAATTGAGCTAGTTGTACATGGTTCCAGTTTTCTGAAATAAAGTTCTGATATTCAATCAATTATTTCCGAACCTCCCACTAAAAACTGGATTGTTCTCTCAGTTACCGGGTACTAAGTATTTTAGTTACTTGAAGAAAAAATGTGTGAAATTCTGATCACTAACGCAAAATTGAGTACATGATATTTATAGTATGTAGTAAAATCATTGGCATGTTAAATCAATGGCAATCATTACAATAGGAATGAAATTGAAAAGGAAAACAAAAATGGTATGAATAAAAAAAGCGGAAAAAATGTGCACAGCACATACTAAGGCTAGGGTTCCACCAAACCTGTGTGACATCTCGTCACGAACTTGGAGACTACGTCCGGGTTTTATGAAGCGACCAAGGTCAGAGGTCAAGGTCTCTCCAGGCTTGACCCTTCTCACCCCATACGGGAGACAAACACACTGCGCCTTCGCCGGGAATCCCCGCACGAGCTGCACCGGCTGGCCCAGAGTCTGAGCAAGTTCCTCAGCTTCTTGCTCACAAAGCTGGCCTTCTGCTGGATGCTGTCCACAGACTCCGGCGCTGCAGTCGTGCTCGTGCTGGTGGTCGCGGCGGTGGTCGGAGCGGTCTTGGACGCGCTCACCGTGTTTTTGGCTTCGGGTTTGGATGCTGATGTCGCTGCCGCCGGTTGTGAGTGGAGCATCGTGACGAGAGAGTCTTCCAGGTCGTCCACAGTGTTGCGGGCAGCTCGCAGTCTCTGCCTCAGAGTCTCCACCAGGCTCTTGAACTTGAGGTTGGACTGTTCCCAGGCCAGGTAGACCCAGGTGGTCGTGTAGCGCTCCAGGGCCTGGAACAGTCTGTCCAGCTCGGCATTGTACTTGGAGATTTCCGACTGGAACTCTGAAACGTCCGTCTGGACACAAGCAAGGCAAACACAAACTGTTGAACAGGCTTAGCATTTAACGAACCTTTACGAGTATTTTGAAGCAAACCTGTCCTTTTTTGTTACATGTATATCCTTTTTTTGCCACGATAACTGTACAAAACAGGCACCGGATATGTATTTTTTTAGACCCGATTTCTAATTCAAAACTTTACATCAACTGAATATAAAACCTTTAACAGTTTGCTTTATTAGCATACACATTCATTAACAAGGCAGATTATGTTAACATAAATTGGAGGAACATGGTGACAAATTCAGGAACAAAAGCTAACAGACCATTTTATACTGCTAGTAGACAGTTTCATGCGGTCTTCTCTCTTACCATTTTGTGAACCATAGACAATTTCTCGAGGTGGTTCGGGTGATTAATCACAGTTTGTGGTTTTTGCAACTGCAAATTAAATACTGGATGTCAAATTCACACTCTATAACTTATGGTAACACTATTTTTTTTTATACAAATGGTAATGTGTTTCAGTTAAAAATTTCTACTGAAATATCCACGCTCTTTTCATTATTTTTCAAGGAAAAGTTTTCTGTCATTGAGTCTAAGCTTTTTGGTTATAAACATCAGGGAGCCTGAATTATTTTAAAACTACGCTTTGTCTGTAAATTATTTCTTGACTGATTTTTATACCGTACAGAATGAGAAAAATAATTAATATAGCACAAACACTTTTAGAGTGTGCGGCTTCTTATTGAGAAAACCCAAGTCCGAATCTTCAGCTGCTAGTTCGGTCGGTGCCAATAAATTATGTCCCGATGAAACAGAAGCCCTATCGTCGCATTTTTTGGTGACAGCACATAAAATTCTCGTACTTTAGTCTTAAGACCCGGCTGAAATATGAAATAGTTGCCTAAAGAAAGACGTTAGTTTGAATCGACCAACCCAATCCACAAACACTTTAATAAAGTATTGTATTAAGTTCATGAAATCATAGCTAGGAAAACTTACCACATTCACGGGATCAACAAAGTCGTACATCCAAATAGGGAGAAACACAGCTCTGTCTCTCTGTAAAACAAAATAAAAACAGTTTTGAGTTCAACTTCAGGTTTTTAACTTTAAGTTCAGCAGCTGACTTAATCTTGTTCATTTTGTCATCTTACTGTTGAAACCGAAAGGGAAAAAACTCTGCTGGCTTACCCCCGCACGCCGGAGTGGGCGTAACACATGCGATTGCAAATATACAATCTTAATCGTATCTCACTCTTACCCAAAATCAACAGTACTTATTCTTCATTCTTACATATCCAGGTGACCAATACATTTAACATTGTTACAAGTAGCTCAGTCACAGGTGCTGTTGATCTGAGATCCGAATCTTAGCTGGAACGCTCGTCTGTGCATGGGATTTCTTGATGAGTTGGGAAACACCACTAAACACAGATAACACCAATTTATAACGTACCGTGAACGTGTAGAGAGTACTAGCTTCACTTAGGGCATTCAGCACACTGCCGCACATGGACTTGCGCTGGTATGGGTCTTGTTCACAAAGTTCGCCGCCTCTCACTCCGCTAGGGGACGCCACAAGCATGGCGGCTGACACTGCGATAGCTGGGTTAGAGAGTTCACATGGCAGAGATAAGGCTTTGATCTAAGCATAATATCACAGTTAGGGTGCATGAAGAAGAAAAGAAGAAGAAGAAGAAGAAGAAGAACAAGAAGAAGATAATAATAATAATAATAATAATAATAATAATAATAATAATAATAATAATAAATATAATGATAATAATAGCAATTAGAAAAACCAATGACAATATTAATAAAAACATGAAATAAATTAAAAGTCTTGACATGAAATAAATTAAAAATTCTATCCTCCAGTTAGAACAATTATGCTTAACCTACCAATCGCGTTAAAAATATTATCCTGCTTCATGTTCAAAGTTTTGAAAACTAACTCTTTTTACACAATTTGTTAAAATGTTGGACATGATAATTCAAACTCACAGTTTTATACATGCACAAAATATCAAAAATTGAATTTGACTGGCTGTTTGTTGAGGCTGACCATTGTCAATTTTTTTTGGGTCCCATCCAAATATCGGAGATTCAAAACTTTGGCGCTGCTGGCTAATTTACGGGATTCTCCAGTGACCTACCTCACGCCAAGTTCGCGGGCGGCGTCTAAAATTAGTACACGGACAGGTGTCTAGTCTTATCTGCAAAGTAGAGTCGCTGCAAACCCCGTGTTTTTTGATTCATGTTTTTATTTTGTCGACGGAAAAATAACTAAAAAAACAAAAACAAAGCGGGAATACAACCAAATCCAACTGGATTTATATCATAAAGAAAAATCCAAGAAAAATTAAGAGGTGGGGGTATTCTTGTTTTATTTCAAGTGGGATTTAAAGGGTGAAAATGTTACCAGGAGACGGACGATTCGATTATAATGATTAGGACTTGATGCCAATGTTCAATACAGATAAAAAAAAAAAGAAGACAAATGGGAAGAAAACAATCATAAACACAATATATAAAGTATTATACAGAGGAGTTGGAAAAATGGAAGAAAACAGCACAAGAAATAGCGTATAATGAAGACAGAGAGAGAGAGAGAGAGAGAGAGAGAGAGAGAGAGAGAGAGAGAGAGAGAGAGAGAGGGAGAGAGAGATAGAGAGAGAAAGGGGGGTTGGTGGAAGAGCAGGAGAAACAGAGAGAGACAAGAGAGAGACAGAGAAAGAGATAAGAAAGGGGGATTTGGGTGGGGGGGGGAGTTAAAAGAAAAATACTAGAGAGAAACAGAGAAACAGGGGGAGTTATGAAAGAAGGAGTAATCTAGTAAGGAGAAAAAAAAGCTGCAGACTCGCAGGTGAAAGGCATCTTAGTTACAGTTGAGAAATGATTTCGATTTCTGTCCTTTCTCCATGCTCTCGTTTTGGGGAAACCCGATCATCTCAGTCTCCAATATTGTTTATATTGTCACTAGCCTAGACATAATAGGAACGTAATGCGTAGCGAGGTGTATTTATCTACATAATGATCTAAGTCTGTCTATCTATCTATCTATCTATCTATCTATCTATCTATCTATCTATCTATCTATCTATCTATCTATCTATCTATCTATCTATCTTACTATGTACCAATATATCTGCCTGTCCTATCTATCTTTTTATCAATGTACCAACCTATCTGCCTGTCCTATTTCTCTATCCACTTGTTTAGGCAATTTGTTTTCTATCTATATTTCCATCTATTCATCTCTTTGATTATCCATCTTCCTTCCTGCCTCATCATTTTTCTCATTTTATTGATTTTTTGTATTGAGGGTAGGGGTGGGCAATTAGATATTTGTTAGCTGACTAAAGACAAACCTCAATATTACCCCGCCCCTTCTTTTTTTAACAACTGACCCTGTACCCACATTCTCTGTCCCCTTCCTGTATTATTTTATGGAAGATTTTCGTGTTGCTACTATTTGTTGTTGTTGTTGTTGTTGTTGTTGTTGTTGTTTTGTTTTGTTTTTTTTCCTCACATAATATGTTTATGTGAGTGATTGAAAAAACATATATGTGTGTGTGTATATATTATATATATAAAACAATGTCAGCCTGTATGTTATGCCTACACACATCCGTAGGGAAACAATAACGTTAAAGTAGATCTCCTCGTGATCTACATTTTCTTCTTCAGCCTACGCATCGTATTAGTTGTTTTGGTTATTTCCCCTGTATCCTCATTTCATTCTCGGTGAAATGATTAACAAGGTTCTGAGAGGTTCCTTGAATTGTTCATCCCGTGATTGCGTGCAGGCGGAAACTGGGAGCAAAAGACAGGATAAGATCCTGAAAATAATGTCCTTACGAATGATTCAATCAGCGCTCTTCATAGGAATTCAAAAACCTGTACTCTTCAGTGTGTTTGGTCAAAACAACATTTTCGCACGGCCAACCTTTACACTGTGTGGGCTGGGAGAGTAAACGGGAAACCCCCTAAACACAGTGCCGCCTACAGGTGGGTGGAAACAAAATTTTATGGAAAGATGATCGGGATCCGTACTATCCTCTCTGTGGCTAATGTTACGGCAATGTATTTTTCAAATCAAGCTGATAAATTAGTTAAATATTATTAGAAATGGATTAACAAGTATCATAACTCAGAATTTTACTCACCGACAATTATAATGACCACACATTTATAATTATTAAAATAGTATACTATTGAACGTATAAGTATAACGTTACTGCTATTTATTTATCTATTTATTTAGTTAGTTTTAATTGTTTTGCCATTTGTTTCTTTTGTTTGTTTGTCCGTTTGTTGTTGTTCTTTTCCTTTTTCAGTTGTTCTGTTTTGTTGTTGTTTTTGTTGCTGTTGTTGTTGTTGTTGTTGTTCTTGTTTTTGTTATTGTTGTTTCTGTTGTTGTTTGTATCTTGCGTATTTTTCTTTGTTGTTGTTGGTGGTGGTGGTGTCGTTGTTTTTGTTGTTGCTGTTGCTGTTTAAGTCTACTTTTACTTTTACTCTTTTTAACTATACTCCAATCCATTAGCGGGGACTGGTGTACCGCAAATTGTACATGTCTTCGTGTGTCCAGCGTTTAAAAAAGGCTTACCCTATGACAGTCAAAGCCCGTGTTCCAACTACTTACAAAATTAATATCTTAGGAGAAAAACACTGCTCGGATATGTATGAAAAAAGTGGACATTAACATAGGTTGTGTGTCTTGGTCATCAATGCCCACTTGTTCCTTAGATTAATTTTAATCTCTGTAAATATACCTTCAATTAAGTTTGTGTTGGATTTAGTTTATCTATGAAGATAATCCACTAGGAAGAAGATACGAAGCACAATAAATTATTAAAAATCCAAAGCTTTTCATATAATGTATTTTAAAAGGGTCATTATTCTTTATAGATTAAAAAAACAACTGTATATTCTTTAATTTCATTGAAAATTAATGTATGTGTTTGAGAAAAGCGATGTCTAAGCCAGAATGAATCTGTTGTTTGAAAGCAAGGCGGTAGTTGTAGGACCCCCAAATGAAACATATCTCTTAATAATTAGTATTGTCTTGAGCCGTAAGTGAAAACTTGCCGCTGTGTCATCAACAATCGTAAACACATTGTAAACATTGGGAACTCGGCCTTCACTTGAGAGATCTCGACCTCACCACTACACCAGGCTTTACTGGGGTCAAACACAATGACAGGCTAAGTGCTGTTAAACAAAAACAAAACATGTCACTACGTAGGTTTCCAAATACTATCTATAGCCGAGAGATGTTGATACAGAGAGGGAGAGAGAGAGAGAGAGAGAGAGAGAGAGAGAGAGAGAAGAGAGAGACAGACAGAGAGAGAGAGAGGCACTTCTATCGCACAATAAAATAAAATGGGGAAAAGTTGGGGTTTCCACAGATCAACAATGTAAGAAGTCCAATAAAGAGAAATAGAACATCGTTATTAAGCCAACTGTTCTAATTTATATAATACTTTGTTTGTCTAAACTAAAATCTAAATTTATTTTGATACAATACATCAATTGTTTGATCTTGTATGTAGGCCTGCTTTGGTTAGCAAAATACATTTAGTGAGACGAGTTTCTGAGTTACGTCAACTTACTTGTTTTCAAAGGCCACGATGAGCGCAGCTTCATTGCGTTGCTTTACTATTTTTCAGACATGCCGCCAAGGCCGCAGATGACGCAATACCAACAAAGCAAGTTCACAGTCAGCGCAAGTCTGGAAGGACTAACTCCTTGTATGGTAGAGCGCGCGCTCTCAAACCACACGACCCGGGTTCTGCCCCACGAGCAGACCGCAGTGTTATTTACCATTTGCCAACCTCGGTCTCAGTATAAAGTGATGGGCTGAAGCCAGGAGGCATTGTCCCCCACGTGCATATTCTTAGATTAAGATTTTGGGACCTGTCGTCGTGTAAAATCCATCTATGGAACTTAGAAGCATTTAGACAGAGAGAGAGAGAGAGAGAGAGAGAGAGAGAGAGAGAGAGAGAGAGAGAGAGAGAGAGAGAGAGAGAGAGAGAGAGAGAGAGAGAGAGAGAGAGAGAGAGAGAGAGAGAGAGAGAGAGAGAGAGAGAGAGAGCTAGGAGGCAGAGAATCCGCCGATGCCCCACTCTTTGCTTAACCACCTCGCCTAGTATAATGCAGTGGCGGTTCCTTTATTAAAGTTTGAATGTATTGCACTCGTCAAAAAAGAAGGAAAAGGGGAAGAGAAGAAAAAAAAAAACCCTCTAGATCTACATAACGTTTCGGCCATTGTAAGTTCCGCTAGACCTACGGAGGTCAGAATGAAAAGTGGGACACTGCCCCATCTGCACTCAGGCGCTCCTTCTTCGTTCTTAGTAATTTACTGGTACCATAGCGGGGCGTCAAATGCCTCGCTTTACTAGACATAAAGAGGAAACCCTGAGTGCATGTCCCACTTTTTTGTGCAAGTTAAATTTCCTTCAATGAAAATATAAACAATCATCACACAGCTTTGAAAAGTATAAAAATTAGTTTTTGAACGGTAATATAATTTTTTAATGTGTTCAACGAATTTAAGAACATAATTTAGAGTCTGCTAGAGCTATAAATACTATTTGCTCCGTTACCACTCTGGTTGCGCTGTTGTTTCTCCGTTGTTTTGAATTTGAAGCCTCGTTTCAAATGTCACTAGTTGATTTACAGTTCTACTTCCAAAGGATAACATTTATATTTTATATTTTTCTTAATGAATGTGATGTCCTCGTAATTATGTTAACAGTTATTATGATACCATTTGTTTATTTTGAAATTGACTTGAAATATTGTTATTGACCAAACTGTCATTTAGATCTGCATCATCATCAGTCTTCAAGATAAAATAAATGAATATTGTTTCACTAACAAAACCTCTTGTTGACAATTATGTACTCCATAATACATGTAAAAGTTATTTACTTAAGCCGTAGGCTATTATAATATGTTAAAAATTTCAGTTCATTGGTTAACGAATATTTCTTATCTGTATTACTTTTCATAAACAAAAAATCAATATTAAATTTGGTCAATGTCTGGCATATTTTGAGCCCCAGGACACCGATTTTTATGTTTTGAATTTTAAACATCCTTCAGCTGCTGGGGGCCTTTGCCCCCAATCCCCCGACAAGGGCTTCGCCCTTGACCCATCAGGGGACCTTTTGGGCCCCCTGAACCCCCACAGATTTTGTACTCATGGAATTTAAGCTCACCACACGCCACTGAGAATGGGTATCCTACACTACGACGTATTCCAATTCTAGCGTCTGACAAGTGTACTTGCTGCCCCACAGAGCCAGTTGGGGGATACCAGGATCTCTGTCCTGACCACTCATATCCTGACCGCCTGACACGGCTCCGACCACCGTTGCCTGGGCGTGAGGACATTGCTGTTATCTGCATCCGGTCACCAGCCCGGAGCTGCTTCCAAGCCCTTGAGCTTACTTAGCATTGTTCTCCCTCAGCGCCATCTTGTTTCAGTTACACAACAGGACGAGCTACGGCTGAGTAAGGGGCTGTAGTATAATGGTGACACTACAAGCAACGTTTTCTAAATATTTTACCACCGAGCCTCGCGCCGTTGCGCCGTTGATAGTTGGGAATGCGGTTACACAAAGCTGTGCTACTTAGGAGATATGAGTTATATTCAACAAGCAGAAGCGTTTCTAGAAATTCCCGCAGTGCTACTGTGCTGAAAACACTTTCCCGTTTCAGCTGCTCCGGTACAGTTACAACGACTTCGATTTTCGCACGATTTTGGCAGAGGGACCCACTGTCTAATAGTAGTTTTGTTTGTCGTTTTTTATTTTGCGTTCCATAATTTGTTTCTTTAGTGCGTTTGTCTTGGGAAGAGCTCTTATTATATAAATACCGTTTTGATAATAGGTCCATGATCTGAATCAATGAACGTATTGATATTTTAAACACTTATTCTCTCCACCTTCGACAACAACAACAAAACAGTTTACTATCAAAATTGGTCGGTCAGAGTTTGTATTACTCACCTCTTTATGACATGACTGATATGTTTGAACTCCATTCCATGAAACAGATCAATCATACCGCTTTTAATACTTTTTATAAA
>RQTK01001139.1:38065-43065 GCA_003991915.1 Elysia chlorotica | reverse complement strand
GTTAAAATAAATCCCCTAACCTTTGACCCTCTCTCCGAAATCTTAAAAATAGTCTTGTGAGTAAATATTTTACAGAAGGGATTTTTCACTGGTTTTCTTTCAAGTTGTATGACTATAACACCAGAGTACCCACGTTTACTTTAAATTGCGGTGTTGACTTATCTGTATAACTAAAAAAAAACATGTTCAATGTAGTATTCTAGACCTAAAGAATGAAGCAATTACTTAAATATTAAAAGAGAGAGAGAGAGGGAGAGAGAGAGAGAGAGAGAGAGAGAGAGAGAGAGAGAGAGAGAGAGAAATAGGAGGGTGGATCGAGAGGAAAGAAAAGCGATTAGATGTAAAGGCAGATAAGTTTTTCCTGTGGTTAGTAAAATCAGTTTTCACTATTTTGTTGTTGTTATTTTTTCGATTTTAGATGGGATACCTGCGAGCAACACGATCTCTACTGCCAGAGCTAGTCAATCGGAACATATCGATGTACCGATACCTGGGTCGGATCGGGACCACGTGTACCTGTTCCGGTGCTGGTGGTGGTAGCTAACAGACCATAGACATTTATATCTTACATGACCCGCGGTGGGGAAAAAGAAGAAAAACACACGTGCATGGATGCTTGCAGAGTGTTCAGTCATATATATACAAAGAAAAATGACAAGAGAAGGGCGAAAAATCAACTCAATTCTTATGCACACTTGTATCTAGTTTCGCAAACAGAAGAACAGGCACCTCTACAGTTACCGGGACGCATCTCTGAGATCTCCAAAAGACTTCTGAGAAAAAAAATGTGACGTCACTATCCGAGCGCACTTTTGTTCAATTTACCACGGTATTCCCGTAGACTATATTTAGCATTTTAACAACAGCGATGGCTGCTTTGTTTTTGTTGTGTTTTTTTTTTTTTGCCGCTTCGTTTCTATTCATTTTGCAAGTCTGAAGTTGATTTGGTTTATAATAATAAATAAATAAATAAAGCATGCTCCCTTTATGTTGCCACTAGGAATGATATAGTTGAGCCCAAAATACTTTCCAATCTAATGATCTATATCTAGATTAAAACTTACATTCAATCCAAATAAAGCGGCTGTTTATGTGAAAACAGGAGGAAACCATGCAAAACTAGTTTTATGAGTCTGTATTTTTTATCTCTTACACAAATATCGACATTAAATTCTTCTTCTATGACATAACAGATCTAGATCTCTATGTAAGGCAAATTTGAATTTTGGAATCGATCTGTTGTTTTTCAATTATTTGAGGTGAAGCCCATCCTAATCTTAACATCTAGATATCTAGATTAATGTCAGAAAAAAATGATGTACTACACTGCTACTTTAAAGAAAAACGATGCGTATGTTTTGTTTCTGTGCGTGTTTGTTTGATAAGAGTAATATCTCATGAGATAAATGGAGATAGAGAGAGAGTGAAGGAGCGAGGGGAGAAAGGGGGGGGGGGGGGCACAATTTTAAAAAGTCTTTCCTTTTAGAAAAGGAGAAATGCTGTTTGTGGGAGTGGAATATTGTTATATTTGGGCCAACTAATTAAATAACAGAAGATGGAAAAAGAATGAAACTGAAATACAGAAAAGGATAGTAATGACAAAAACATTTTTTTCAAAATTAAAGCAGATCCTTACTATATGTGGTTCAAATGTATCACTTCAAACAAGACTAAGACAAAGCAAATGTTATAATTATTTGGTCGACGTTATGTATGGGTGTGAAACTTGGACTCTGACTGCGAATACTGAAAGAAGAATTTATACTTTATAGATTTAGATTTATAGAAAAATATCAAAAACCTCTTGGGAAGAAAAGAAAACAAACCTTGAAATACTAGAGATGGTTGGTTGGTTGGTTGGTTAGGTTGGGTTGGTTTAGCGTCCAACAGCAGCACTATATAGACTATATTGTGGACGAGCCCCAAGACGGACGTCTGACAATTTTATGTGCTGCCACACACGAGACAGGGCGGGGATACCATGACTCCTGTCTCAGCCGGTCACATTATAACTAGAGATGGTAAATATTAAGCAAAAACAGCTCCTCAAATTAGTGAAAGAGAGAAAAATTAAATATCGCGGACATTGTATGAAGGCGCAGTTCCTTGCAGAGTTGAGTTGAGTTGGTTTTTAACGTCCTGCATTAGCACTATATAGGCTATATTGTGGACGGGCCCCAAGACGGACTTCTGACAATTTTATGTGCTGCCACGCACGAGACAGGGCGGGGATACCATGATTCCTGTCTCAGTCGGTCACATGTTCCTTGCAGAAGAAGATCGTAGAGGGTATGGTGGAAGGCACTAGAGGTAAAGGAAGGAGGCGGATAAGTTGGATCAAGAATGTGGAGGACTCGCCTGAAATGGAAATCAACGAGTTTTGTGAGATTGCCCTTAAACGAGAAAGATGGAAGACCATGGCATCCAACCTTTGGAAAGAGAAAAACTGACTGACTTGCCGACTTCTATTGAACCTTTAACCCACCAGACTTCGATCTTTTGATACTGTGTCCTAATCTGGATCTAAATCTAGACTGTAGCTCTGGATTCTTATCTAGTTGATACCTGAGAATTGGTCTAGATAACAATAAGATCTGATTCTGCGATATAATGTTTGGAACCGAGATAATTATAATCTAGATCTATTCTCGGGTATCAATTCGATCTAGGTTTCAGAGCTTGTCGTTTAGATATAGATAGACCTAACTTCATTGATAAAACTGTCTGGTGGAACTGGACTTGTCTATGCTTTTTGGAGTGAACTATATCGATGTCGATGATAATTATAATATTATTGTAGCTCAGCTCTATGCGACACATGTTTTGTAGTCTAAAAAGGTGGGCCGGTAGTACATTTAGTAGTTTGGTATATTCGTAACGATTAAATGTGAAATGAAAAGCACAAAACGTGAAGCCTCACTCTTTTCTAGGACCGGATGAGTTAATGTTACATTGGTTATACAATGACAACTAAAAGAGAAAAGGGGGGTGTGTCACATGAGTATGATCGTTCCGCAGAGTTTGGGTAGTAGAGGTCAACCACTTTCTCTTTCTTCCTCCGTCTATCTATTTTCACCTTTCTTTCTCTAAACTACTTAGGCCCTGGACCTCTATCCCTTTATTGGCCTCTTTTAGCTGTTTCCGTCTATATTTTTTTCTATTTAACTGGCTGTCTGCCTGTTTCCCTCCGCCCCATGCTCTCTCTCTCTCTCTCTCTCTCTCTCTCTCTCTCTCTCTCTCTTTCTCTCTCTCTCCGTTTCTCGGTCTCCCTCTTTCTCTCTCTCAGCTAGTCTATCGATCGTCTATCTATTATCTCTATTAATATGTATATACATCAATATTACACCTGTCTCTAGTAGAAGTACATGTAGTAGCAGTAGTAGTAGTAGTAGTAGTAGTAGTAGTAGTAGTAGTAGTAGTAGTAGTAGTAGTAGTAGTAGTAGTAGTAGTAGTAGTAGTAGTAGTAGTAGTAGTAGTAGTAGTAGTAGTAGTAGTAGTAGTAGTAGTAGTAGTAGTAGTAGTAGTAGTAGTAGTAGTAGAGTAGTAGTAGTAGTAGTAGTAGAATAAGTAGCTGTAGCAGTAGTAGCATCCTGTAATTATGAATATTTCCTGTAGCGCTTCTTTGTAGTTTGGCATCAACAAGTACCAATTTAATTTTAGTTGTCAAGTGGCGCACTCGTTATCTCCCTTCGAACCGCCCGCGCAGGCTGAACAAGCCCGCAGAGGAAAGAGGGGATTTTTCCACAATTCCAAAGCTATTTTTAGAAACGCTAACCTACTACAGTCAGCCGTGCGCGCTTATTTGAAATTCCCGATGTGAAAATGGCTTAGAAAAAGCACATGATTCCCTTCGAGTTTATCCTGCATATACACGAGGGTGAGTACAATTTACCTATATAAAGGCCCTCAATTTGGCTTTACAATCAATGTTATCCTTCGACCAATTCGATTTTACACGAATATTTTCTCCATTAGCTTAAAAACTATTAACTCACAAAATGTCAACAAACGCTTTCTACAACGTTATAGGTAGGCTATGGAAAGATATTGTGTGCCATCCTAAAAAAACTGTTATTATTATTATCATTATTATTATTATTATTATCATTATTATTATTATTATTATTATTATTATTATTATTATTATACTAACGAGACGGATTAAAGAGTCCAATATAAAGTACTTATTTATAGCAACGGGTTAAATCCATACTTTCACCAGGTGACTCACACTCGGTTCATCAACTTTAGTCACTGTTGTTGCTTCCATTGTCTCGCTTAAACTTAATCCCCACGAGAGGGCGAATTTTCGATCCTCCAGAACATTCCTTTTCTTGTTTTTTTTTTCCTCCTAGCTTTTTAGCTAATAAACAAATAACTTATACACGAAATGACAACCTTGTTGTGTGTATGTGTGTGTGTGTGTGTGTGTGTGTGTATGTGCATTTTAATCAAATTCTATCTTGGATTGCGGACTGAAGAATTGAAGAAAATTGGTGAAATAAAAACAGGAAAAAAGGTGTAATTCACAGCCATATGAAAAATGTAATGGTGTAATGGAATGTCTCCACAATGTTTTTTTTTAAATCGTAAATTATGTAATCTAGAATTATCAACCTGGCCCTTAAATGACCAAGAAAGAACGTACCGTGAATGTGTAGAGAGTCCTGGCTGCAGTTAGGGCATTCAGCACACTGCCGCACATGGACTTGCGCTGGTATGGGTCTTGTTCACAAAGTTCGCCGCCTCTCACTCCGCTAGGGGACGCCACAAGCATGGCGGCTGACACTGCGATACCTGGGTTAGAGAGTTCACATGGCAGAGATAAGGCTGCTGAATGCCCTAACTGCAGCCAGGACTCTCTACACATTCACGGTACGTTCTTTCTTGGTCATTTAAGGGCCAGGTTGATAATTCTAGATTACATAATTTACGATTTAAAAAAAAACATTGTGGAGACATTCCATTACACCATTACATTTTTCATATGGCTGTGAATT